>PVHP010003821.1:0-75586 GCA_004024765.1 Zapus hudsonius
TAAGCCGTGTGTCATGGTTTGATCCAGGTGTCCCCCACAAACAAATGACTGTGTTCTGGGTAATTAATCCTCAGCTGATGTTGATCCTCAGCTGATGACAGTTTGGATTTTACAGCCTTGATGGAGCTGTGTTGTTGGGGGTGGGTTTATGGGGATTATAAACCAGCTTCCCTTTGCCAGTGTTTGGCACACCTTCCTGCCACTATTTCCAGTGCTGTGGCAGAGGTGATGTCCACCCCTCTGCTCATGCCATCATTTTCCCTGCCAGGATGAAGTCTCCCCTTGAGTCTGTAAGCCAAATTAAACCCATTCCTCCACAAACGGCTTTTGTTTGGGTTCTTTCGGTGCAGCAACTAGAAAGCTGACCGCAACACCATGGTAACAAAAACAGCATCATACTGGCATAAAAATGGGCAGGGAGACCAGTGGAATAGAATTAAAGTCCCTGCTCTTAGAGTAACTATAGTTATTGATCTTTGACAAAGGTGCCAACAATATTTGCTGGTGTATAGATAGAATCTTCAACAAATGGTGTTGGACAAATTGGATAAACACATGTAAAAAAATGAAAATAGACCCACTGCTTTCACCATTCACAAAAACCAACCTCAAATGGATCAGTGACCTCAACATAAGATCTGCAACCCTGAAAACCATGGAAGAAAAGATAGGAAGATCTTTTCATGAAATAGGAGTAGGAAAAAACTTCCTGAGCAAATCTCCAGTAGCCTAGGAAGTACAGCAATCACTTATCCAATGGGACCTTCTCAAGCTTTAAAGCTTCTGTACAGACAAACATACCATACTTAGAACCAATAGACTTACATCAATCTGGGAGATGATTTTTGCCAGCTATAATACAGACAGAGGTCTAATATATAGAATTTACAAATAACTAAAAAAATTAAATAACAAAAAATCATACAGGGCATTAATCTCAACAGAGAATTCACAGAGGAGGAAACAGAAATGGCCTATTCTCACTTAAGAAAGTGCTCTTCATCCTTAATCATCATGGAAACACAAATCAAGACTACAATGAGATTCTGCCTTACTCCAGTCAGACTGGCAATCATAAAGAAATCCAACAGTGATAACTGCTGGCGAGGATGTGGGGGAAAGGAACCTCATTCACTTCTGTTGGGATTTCAAACTCCTTCAACCACTATGGAAAGCAGTGTGGAGACTCCTGAACAGAATGGACATAGAGCTACCAATGGACCCAGATATCCCTCTACTAGGCATCTACCCTCACATGTCACACCTCAGCACACAGACATTAGCACAGCTATGTTTATTGCAGCTTAATTCATAATAGACAGGAAATAAAATCAACCCAATTGTCCATCCCTGGAAGAATGGGTATCAGTGTTGTGGTACATGTACATGATGGAATTTTTCTCAGCGGAAAGGAAAAATGACATAGTGAAATTTAGAGAAAGGTGGTCTGACTTGGAGCAGACATTAGGGAACTCACAAAAAAACAGAGTCAAATGCCGCATATTCTCCCTCATATACGGTTCCTACCAGGATAAGCTTAAACTCTAAGAAAACCTAGAAGGGAAAATGAGAGACTGTGAAAGAGGTGGAAGGATGGGGAGAGTACGGGGGGGGGGTTTATACAATAAGTTAAACCAATAATGAATCAAAATCACAAAATCCTTACTGTCCCACAGTAAGCTCTGAGGAAGAAGTGGGCATCATCTAGTAAGAGGGGCTGTGAATGGAAGGGGAGGAAGCCTAACCCCATAAAAAAAATTATCCGACCTGCAACTCTCTGTCCCAGTCATTGGATCCTTCCCACACTGAGCTGTTGATCAAAGAGACCTACAAGGTCCTCAAAACAAGACAGGATTCTCTCAAAGCTCTTGAATACCCACCCTAGGCCAAAGGTAAGATCCTATTTCTGAAGAAACCACAGAAAGACATCAAACAACACTGAGAGACCCTGCAAGATCCAGAATGGTATACAGTCCCCATAAGGTAGCAAGTGCAGTTCTGGAAGGCACAGCATAACTGTTAGGGGAATTTGGTTTATGATATTTGGAGAAAGCAGAGACTACTGATACAAAATACAGACTTTTGTTATGAGAAGGCTGAACACACTTCCTTCTGGGAGAGATCAACAAACCAATAAATGATCACCTCTGCAATAGAGGTGCCAAAACCTGGTGAGTGTGTGGGGGGTATTCAACAGCTTTTATATTGGCCAATAAATCCACTAAGTGACAAAGAGCCCTTTACTGGAATTTGGACTCAGGGCAAAATCCTACAGGAACTAAAAACTGGTGCTCCAAAGAGAAATCCTCATTACCAGAGCACTACAGAGAAGCTAATCTCAATTTTACCAATTAGAAATGTGTATCTCATTTAACCTTTACTTATCTCACTCTCCAATGGAGATTCTGTTTGTATTTTTCAGAAGTCAGTGGGAGAGCTCTGGTCATTCCAACTCCACTGATAAGCCTTAAGGCGGAAGGCTGATATCCCAACAAGAGATGAACCACCCAGGCCTATTGTGTAGGCCAAAAATGAAACACTTGAGAGAGGGGTGGGGCAAGGAAAAGATGTATAACCACAGACAATTAGTCAACCCAGGATAAGTCAGTGAGGCAAACACCAATGACACCCATCACAACTTAAAGTAAAAGCACAGAGACTCTTAAGTCCACAACAATAAAACAGACCTACTAAGCCAGGCGTGGTGGCGCATGCCTTTAATCCCAGCACTTGGGAGGCAGAGGTGGGAGGATTGCCATGAGTTCAAGGCCACCCTGAGACTACATTGTGAATTCCAGGCCAACCTGGACTAGAGCGAGACCCTACCTCGAAAAACCAAAAAAAAAAAAAATAAAAAATAAAACAGACCTAATATTTACCCTCCATAACTCAGAGAACTGAGCAGAAGAGGGCTTGGAAAGATAGTAAAAGCTATGGTGGGAGAGATTACCCAGAGACATTACCCCTTGTAGCTACAATTCATAAAGGAGGGGGCAACCTGGCTGCCTCCCGTGCTATCCATAATCCCTTACTACATGGATGGATCCAGTGTGCCCATTGAAGAGGATACCCAGTGGATTGGGGACATGGAGGAGGGAAATGGGAATACCAACACAATATTTGCTCATACAATATATCTAATTTTGTACAACACCTATTTAAAAAAAGTAAAATAAAACAAAAATATTTTAAAATAAAAATCCTTGGCTGTAGGTAGAAAAAAAATGAAATATTTGACAGAATACAAGCAGGACAATTTCATGATAAATTAAGCTTAATTAAAGTGGTGGCAAAACAATGTATACAATTCAAAACAAAATACCATCTACTTTACTCCATCTAGAATTGTAAGTACATATTCCATAATGTTAGTCTTTTCAAGTTTGTAAGATTCTGATAGATTTTATCTGTCTAGTCCTTCTTAGAATTTCTAAGCTTTTCACTGAAGACATGTATCATTTAATAACAATTTGAAAGTAGAGCATACAATTATTTTGAACTAATTTAATTGCAGATGTTTCTGAGGCAAAAGGAGAAGGAAGGTAAAGCTATATTGATTAGGGACCCAATCTTTGTTTAGAAAGGGTCTTTCATTCTTTCATGAGGCATTGATTGACTCTCTCTGTATCATTTCATTCTATAAACCAGGCACAGACATCCAGAGGAGAGTTAATCACAATCAATTTCACAGAAATCTCAGGCCTCTGTCATAGGTGATGTCAGCACAATCACAATGCACTGTGTCTTAATATCATCATCCTTAAGGATGATATTAAGACACAGTGCCTAGACTAGAATTGCATGAATGCTGATTATCACTACCTTATTATATTTGTTTAGGAAGATTCTGATAGCCAAAATATTGAAGCTGAAGTTGCAGGAAAGAAGAGCTTTACAGTCAGGATAATACCCTGATATTATGGTTGCAAACAAGGCATGCTGGTGAACACTTCCTAAATACTCCTATGCTTTCATCATGCTGGAGTGTAAAACATTAGCCACTGACTACTGTTCCATTTGTTACACATAAGCATATATATCCTGCATCTTGCTAAGGAAGAAAGGAAAGGTGGGAGGGAGGGAGGGAGAAAAAAGTGAGGACAGAGGGAAAGAAGGAGGCAGGGACTAAGGGAAAGAAAAGAAAGGAAAATGAAAAGGGAAGAAGGGAAGGGAAGGGGAGGGGAGGGGAGGGAAGAGAAGGAAGAAGATTCCAGAAGAGCACATCTTCACAAGCTGCTGTGTGTGTGGTATCTTCATAGCGTCTTCTGCAGCCTTGAAAGACCTTGGTCCTATGTCACCTGTCAGTGACTGACTCATCCACTTTGATTAGTACAACAGCATCTGACACAAAACCTCATGCTTATAAAACACAAGTGCTTGTTGACTAATGAATAAATGTTAAATTTTACTAAATATGCTCTGTATGAACCCTCTAGAAAATATCTCATTCTTTATCATGGAATTAGTTACAAAGACAAATCAGGGTAAAATGATTAAGAGGTTATCTATATCCATCTAGGAAATGAAAACATAGAAATTAAAATAAAACAAAATAATTTTATAAGCATCCAAAGAATTTAAATTACTGAAATTGAACCAAATTTTGAAAACAAAGCAAACATTCTTAAAGTTCTACTTTTAATGACTTATATTCTTTTAAAATTATTTGTTTCAATAAGAAAGCCAGAAATAAATCATAAAAGTTGTTTTTAATAACTAGAAATCAGTTATGTTTGGGCTCTCAATCAAACTAAAAATAGAATGTATAGCTGTTTTAGTGTTTGAGCACATGAGTAAAGCCCAGGAAAAGAGAATCCTCCTCTACTCTGACAGTGGATCTGCTGCTGTTTGGCCCCAGAATGCATTCAGTCCCAAGATTACTCTATTATGTACACAGCCACCTTGTAATTTTAGCCTTCGCATGAAAACATGTAAATGGAAGAACTGGCAGTGGAGACATTCTTCATTTGCAAAAAGGGCACAGCAGCTTTGACAAAGCAGAAGGAAAATAGGCCACATACATAGGAGAAGCTGGAGATCTGTCGTTGTATTTACTCAGTGTTTGAAAATTCCTGTCCTAATCAGAAGGGTCATAGGCTTATCAGCAAGAAATTTATGTAGACACAGGCCCTACTGCGAGTCTTTGCAAAGAAGCTTTTTCAGAAGATGGAAGCTGATCTCTTTGAGTTTCATAGTGCATATTTTGAATATGTATGTTTTCATTAATGCTGACCTAAGGGCTTTGGATGGAATAGTAAGTCAATGAGTGAATGGATAATGAAATAGGATTTGCTATAAGGCTACCAGTGAGATGTCTCTAATCAATGATACCATGTAAAAATTCATTGTACTTGGCAAAAAATATGCATAAGCATGAGCCTGTTACAATTACCTCTGTGTGCATGACTTCTATGTGCACATTCCCTTATAATTATATTTTTGCATTCATACATTATGCTTGACATGTGAGTTTAAATTTGAACATGCACACAAAACAATAAATGTATATATTTAAGCCATTGAATAGTATTTTAGAAAAATGTTACTTCTTCCAGTGAGACTATACTTTTTATTTCTCAATTTTGCTTTTCTTTATTTTCTGATTTTTCTAGAATTATACATATATATATATATATATATATATATATATATATAAAATTTTGTGTTTTTGTTTTGTTTTGTTTTGTTTTGTTTGAGACAGGGTCTCAGGAAGGCCATGCTGCCCTCAAACTCACTATGCAACCAAGGCCAGCATTGAATTAATAATCCTCCTGCCTTCTCCTCCCAAGTACTGCAGAAAAATATTTTAAAGTAAGATATTTATATAGAAACAGAGAAGAGAGAGACTAGTGTTTTCCTGTTTATACTGGATTAAATATTATTCAGAACACTGAAAATACGAAGTCAGGTATTCAGTTCAATAATTGCTTGCTTTGTTGTTTTATTGGATGAACACCCACTCTTGGTGACACTATATAGAGACCGCTTCAGAGAGGACAGTTATGGACATGAATAGAGATGTCTTTCCCTCATGGTATGAAACAAAATTTGAGACAAAAGCAATAGAGTATTCACATTTGGTTAACAGGAAACTGCTGTTAATTATGACAGCACACTGACACACTGAGACTTCTCTGGGTTTTGGTAGTGTCTGTCTCCTTGTGAACTGGCCTCCTCACTTTCTCACAGAATTGCTCCAGGGAACAGAGCAGACTATTAGTGAAGAAGGTCATGTCTCCTTCAGGGGGAGAAAGGATTTGCAGTGAACTCAGTGGAATCTTTGCCAGGAACATTAAGAAAGACTTTGGACTCTCTGACTGCCAGATTAAACAACGTAAAAGATGTCGTTTATTTTACTTAAGTCAGCTCAGTTGATTCATAATACTAGTGGTAAAAGCATCTTAGAGGAATGGTTCAGGGATCACTAATCCTTTCTTAGTGGCTTTCTTATCTTATTAGATTTAAGCTAAAGGAAAACCAGCCCAATAAGCAGCCAAGATGATGACAGAGAATTAAAATACTTTCTGAGATTATTTGAGATTGAACAGTTACAACTGTACCTTAAAACAACAACTTTCCTCCTATTTAGTTAAATAAAGAATACTGTGCATTAAAACATAGACTCTCAGAGATTTATAATCATCTTCACATTCATGGAGAGTATCTGCTACTTGGTCTCCCTGCCTCCTGGCCCTCATTACTTCATATATCTTTTCCTGTGCTCACCAGCCTTTCTTGGGTAGCTGCTGCTTACAGACATGGGTCTTTCTATGAAGCCCATGTAAGGGTCACTTTGGAATTTCCTGAGGATCAAAATAAATGGTCCTGTGGATCAGCTAGCAATGTTCCTGGAATGTCACTGGTATAGAATTGTTTAGAACTAGTGGTCTGGAATCAATGATAAAAAGGTCTTCCTTTGGAATTCAGTATCTTCTGAAATCTGGTCCTGAGCTGTGTTTTGGTCACTTCTTGCTATCTCTTTCCATCCATATCAGTAAGCTAGATTCTTTTCTGTTGCATTGGTGTGTGGTCCTACCATAACCTCAGATTGTGCTACATTTTCCCCTAGCATCTTTGAAACCTGTGCTGGAGAGCTCCATAGGTAAAGTGATTGCCTTGCTGAATGCATGAGGATATGAACTAATTCCCAGATTAAGCTAGGTGTGATGACATGTGTTTATAATCCCAGCACTAGGAGGTGAACACAGGATTATTGCTGGAGGTCACTTGCCAGCCAGTCTATCCTACATGCTGAATTTCAGACCAGTGAGCAAGCCATCTCAATAAAAGGAAATAAAGAAAGAAAGAAGAAAAAAAGAAAGAAAAGACAAAAAGAAAAGGTGGATAGTCCCTTGAGAACTTGAAGAACAATACTCACAAGTTGTCCTTCTCAGACCTGCACTTAAGCGTGCGCATGTTCCCATGAACCTACACACACGAGCACACACCCTCCTGCAATACACACAGGAAAGAAAAAAGAAAGAAAGAAAGAAAAGAACAGAGGAAGGAGTGAAGGAAAGAAGAAAGAGGGAAGAAGGAAGGAAAAAGAAAGAAAGTGAAAGGAGAGAAAGAAAGAGAAAAGAAAATGAAGTTTATAGTGGGGTGTGGTGACCTCAGGACAGAGGGTAGAGAGTTCCAGGCCAGCCTGAGGTTGGGGAAGAGAGAGAGAGCACGTGCACATACAAAGTCTGAAATGCAGTGTATGCCTCTAATACACAGCTTCCTGTCACACAAAGAATGCACAGTTCATTTGGTAACTGCTGGACTTCGGTGGATTTGTGAGTGGTGTTGCCTGCAGAGAGTGAGGCAAGGATGAGCTGCATAGACTCTGGGGACTGATGAACAGTTCCTGCTTCACCTGACAGTGGGGAAGTGTTCTAACCCCTCGTGGTGCTGTCTAGATTCCAAATGACCAGAGTGTGCCTTGTTGAGGCCCAGAGGAACTATAATGGAATCTATTACATATGTAATGCATATTGTAGTTTAGAGTGTATTCTCTTTACATTTTCTCATTTATTCAGTTATTAAGATTATAATTATTATGAAACCATCATGGCTATTTAAAGGCTAACTAGAATCATTTTTTTTCAAGCCCCATGTAGTGAGGAACTACAATTTTAATTCAAGAGCTGTAAGCTTCTCTCACATCTATGGCTGCTAGACCATAGTGCAAGTGACTGCTGTCCAATATGGACTACCCTGGTGTCATGGTTTGACCCAGGTGTCCCCCACAAACAAATGACTGTGTTCTCAGTGATCGATCCTCAGCTGATGGCAGTTCTGGATTAGAACCTCGCTAGAGCTGTGTTATTGGGGGTGGGTTTATGGGGATTATAAGCCAGCTTCCCCTTGCCAGTGTTTGGCACACCTTCCTGCTGCTGTTTGCAGTGCTGTGGTGGAGGTGATGTCCAGCCCTCTGCTCATGCCATCATTTTCCCTGCCAGGATGGAGTCTCTCCCATAAGCCAAATAAACCCATTCCTCCACAAGCCGCTTTCGTTTAGGTTCTTTCTGCACAGCAACTAGAATGCTGACTGCAACACCTGGGTACAAAGAACACACATACTTAAATGGACTGTGACATGCAATTTCAGGCTGTGTGGGGGAGCAAAATTTGGTGAGTAAAAATATTAAAATCAATACACAAGTGACAATTTTAATAAAATTTTTATATGTCACAGTCGTGAGGAACAACTGATCCCATTTAACAACAAAAAATTCAAGAACATTCTCATTCAAACTCATTGCCCTTGCTATAATTTGTGTCTAGGTCTGTCAGATGGCATCATCTATAGTAATCCCCTTGCAGCATCCTATTTCAATACAAATACTTCCTATATTTTAAGTTATCTAATTGTACTTGTTAGTTTAGTTTGCAGAAAAAGAAATTACATCATGGAAACTTTCTTTTGCTACAGAAGTCTTGACAAAGGGACTTGTAATTGTCTCTTATGAGCCTCTGATTACCTTCATGAACCCCTTTCTTATCTTCCCAATGCACTGGAGCTCAAGGTATAAAACAGCATGGCCAATGACAAAAGAGCAAACAAATAAAGTTTAACATATAAAAATGCTGCAAGTTTAATATTATTAAATTAAAATAAGGAGCTGTGGCACTGAGATGATATAATTTATCTAAATTTATGTAACTACTTCATAGAAGAACTGAATGTAGAAGGTATATATGCTGGCTCTGGAATGTTAATTTAAAATTGTTTTAACTACTCTTTAACATTTTGTGGCCCTTTATTAGAGGAGTTATGAGACTACATACATTTATTCATTAATTTATGTAGATTATACACTCCTGACTATCTGCTATGAGACCGGCACTATGGGATATATGATGCACTCAGTTCTGCTTTAGAAACATAAGTCTGAATGATGGAAGGCAGACATTAACAAAACAAATGAACACTTATCTAAATATAATGTGTGTCCTACTGGAAATGTACAAGAAAATATAAAGTAATAAGTAAAAATTTGTTTTACTAACAAAACTACCCTTCTTGGTCGGTTAATATATTTCATCTGATTTTGAAAAATTAATACTCTGCCCAGAATATGTACAATCCATCTTTTTTGTTTTCTTATTGTACTAAGCATGTACTAAATGTACAACGTGAGTCCTATTGAAAATGCTATATCAAGTGTCTATTTATGTTAACTTGGTAATACTATTTATCTTGTTATAATAGTGCTTTGGGAAAGATTTTGCTAAGAGTCATAAATTACATCAAAGACTTAATTTCCTGTAGGTTGTTAGATATTTATTTGGTTAGTACGAGTCTGGCATGTTTTTGCTTTCCCTGATCATTTATGTCAAGAGAGCATCATGGGAAAATTGGCCTATGCCTGGAATATTTTAATTCCATCTCAAAACTTTCTATGTTTGGGGACTGGGGACCAATGTCAGTCAATGTATGTGTGGGAGTGGATGAGGGAATTGCTTTATGTCTGTGTATGGCTAAAATCTTGATCAGGAAATGCTTTCTTAAATACTATCAGAACTGATAAATTCAAAGACAGCCATGAAGTACCATTGAAAAAAATTCAAGAACTCAATATCTTTCAGCAATGATTTTAAAACTGTCATAGTTACTTTCTCATTGCTGGGATAAAGCATCTTATCAAAAACAGCTGTTGGGGGGAAAGTTGTTTATCTTGGCTTAGAGTCACAAAGAAGTTCCATGACACCAGGTGAAAGGATGGCATGAGCAAAGCCTGGACATGTCCTCAGCCACAGCAGGTAGCAAATGGCGGTAGAAGAGTGCAGAACACTGATGGAGGAAGCTAGTGGTAATTAGTGGTAAGTCTGCCCCCAACAACAGACTTCCTTCAGCAAGGTTACAGTTTCCAAAATGCCACCAGCTGGGGACCCAGCATTCAGAGCACATGAGATTATGGGGGACATCTAATTCAAATCACCATACCATGTTTATATTTTGTTAAATTTATCTGTAAGAAAACTAGCTTATATAAATCCTTGTATCTATTTGTGGATCTTTGCATTTGTCCGTTCATCCATGTAAATATGACAAAGAAGATGATAGTTAACTCCAAATGTCAAACTATGATTCAGTGAGAAATTTGTCTTAAAGTGTCTAAAAAATACCTGATACATCATGAGTCCTCAGTCTGAAAAAAATATTATTATGGCTAATCTCTTTATACAAATCTCAACTGCAAACATCAAAGACAATTTGAAAAACACCTAATGTTATAGAGCCTTCTAATTTTTGAGAAAATTAAATGTCTTGTGTAGTGAGTATGAAAAGAGGAGCAGAGGCTAACTTCTGAATTTCATAAGCTTTAACCTTTGACAAAACACACCATACAGAACTAAATAATTTTAAGCTATTCAAATTCAGGAATTAATTGATATCACAGTTATTTCAAGACTTTGTAGAGCTTTCCAAATCATTTTAACCAATCCGACCATTGTTCAAATAATCCTATAGTCCAAAGGTCTTTTAACTGTTAGCTAAAACCAAACTAATAGTAACAATAACACAGAATAAACATTCATACTGCAAAAGATGGCATTGAGCACAGAAGAAAGATTGAACCAATACAAGATCTGAAACAAACAAGCAAACATTAAATCCTGTCATTCCAAGCCCAAGATCCCTAACTAGTGATGAGATCTGGAGTTCCAACTTCACCCCTCCAACTGGGCTGCTCATAGCTGGGGAAAATATAACCACCCCAACTGGCTGCTTTCATTGGTGGTCATCTCATATTTCTGACATTTCAAAAAGGTCCTAGAATCTTTATTGCAACCCACTGTTCATCTTTATGACTCCACCAGGATTTATGGGCCTCCAACAATGGTGACTCATATTGTGACCATTTCCAAAAACAAGACTATATTGCAAATATAATGGTACTTTATTTCCTGCATTTGTTATATTTCATAATAGCAGGTGGACTATCAATTTGTTAATCCAGGGGAGAATAAAGCCTACTTTGAAGAGCAGGACAATCCTTAAACATTCAGGCCCCTTACTTAAAAAAAATAGTCTGCATTCTTCCTGCTGCACCAATGCAGAACATCTGGCCCAGTCTCAATGGTCATAATCTCTCAAACAAATGCCAGCGAATGGGTGTTGTCTCCAGCCTGAAATTTTCATTTCATTCTGTGTCATATCCATTTGCTCACACCAGTCCATTACTATACAAGTTCTCAGGACACAGGCAGGCATTTGCAACAAGCCTCCTATACAAGCTGTTTCTAGACCAGTCCCAACAAACATCTTCCCCTCATAAACCGAAAACCTCACAGTCCATAGTTCTTACTGCATTTGGGTCTTTTAATTCTGACCAGAATTGTCCATGAATCTATGCCTTCAGTGCTAAAAGGCATTTCTTAGGCCAAGGTTTCAAATCCTTTTATATTCCTCCTATAAATCAGTTCCAAAAAGCCAAAAGTCACGTTTCTAGTGGCAACAAACTCACTTGGTACCAATTTTTCCCTTTATAGCTGCCTTCTCATTGTTGGCATGAAACACCCAACCAAAAGCAGTTCAACGGAGGAAAGGGACTGATTGATTTATTTTTATTTATTTATTTTGTGGGGGTGATGGTGGTGGTTAGAAACTTTAGGGAAAGTTCCATGATGGCAGGGGAATATGTAGCACATCGGAGGATGGACATTGTCTCCTGGTCAACGTCATTGGACAACTGCAGACTGTGCCAAGTACTGGAAAAGGCAAGCTGACTCTAAAACCCATAAGCTCACCGTAACTACACATCTCTTCCAGAAAGGCTCCAATTCCCAAGTTTCCATCAGGTGGGGACCTAACATTCAGAATACATGAGTTTATGGGGGATACCTAATAAAAACCACCACACCAGTGATAATTTATCACTGTCCACATCATTGGAGGAGTCACTGTGTCGAGAGATGTGGGAACACCACAGTGGATCTGTACATGATAAAATTCCTAGAAGCTTCAGTATTTATTGATTTTGTCTGGGAAGACAGATGTGCATGACGGTTTCTCAGTGTTAACTTTATTTTCCAAAAAATTAAAAAAGTGTTCTTATTCTTTCCTCATTTACTGACCATGATCCTAGTCATGTGCTTTATGGAAAACTTGAACATTCGCAGCTATTTCCTGGGTACTTCACAGAAAAAATAAATAACAACAGTAAAAATATAGAAATATTGAGAATCAACATAATATAATAAATATATCGTGAATGAGTCATACTATTTCAAAGAGAAGGCAATATATAAGTTTAATTTCCAGGAAAGTAATTAGCCTACTAGAGATAGTTTCAGCTGGTGATGGGTGGGTGTGGTAGAAATGAAGCAAAACAGGAGTAAAAGTGTGATCAGCATTTATCACTTGAAGATGCTGCTCTGCGACAGAGTAGATTTCTCAAGGCAGATTTTTCTCAATGTAATGGTCCTTTGTTTACCATACCACAGAGAGACCTAGGTATCAATGAAACTGATGAATTTTTTGAAAATTTATTCATCAAATTTGGTCAAATAAAAATATAAATTTTCTCTCCCTTTACCATGTTAAAGCAAGAGTAAATAATTTAAGCAGAGTTATAGAAAAAAAGATTAAAACATTAGTATAAAATCTCCAAATCAAAAAAGCCTAGGTCCAGATGGCTTCATAACATAATACTGTCAGAACATTAAATAAGAATAAAAACCACTGACTTTTGTGTTATCTCCTTCTATACCAGCATTATATTACTTACAGAAACAGAGCTATGATATAAACAGAAAAGTAAAAAACAATATCCCTGATGAATATAGACATAGAATTCTCAAGTTCTTCCCAATCAAATTCAAGTGCATATTAAAAATATCATTCACCTAAATCAAGTACATTTTGGTCCAGTGATGCAAAGATGGTTTCACATATTTAAAGCAACAATGAAGAACTGAAACCATTTGTCCTCAAGTTTTTTTTTCACATAATTGCTGAACAAGGAATGCTCCCCAAGTCTTTTGGTGAAGCTATCATCACTCAAGTACCAAAAACAGACAGAATAACAAGAAAATAAAACTACAGACCTACATCCCAGAAGAACTTAGATACAAAAATTCTGAACAAAATTCTCTCAGAAACCAAATTCAAAAACACATCAAAAGCATTATCCAGGTGGGTGTGTTGGTGCATGCCTTTAATCCCAGCTTTCAGGAGGAAGAGGTTGAAGGTTGAAGTCTACCTGGAGACTACATAATGAATTCCAGGTCAGCCTGGGCTAGAGTGAGACCCTCCAAAAAAAAAAATTATACACCTTGATCAAATAGGCTTCATTCCAGGGATGGTTCAACATATGGAAAATTATTAGCATAATGCACCATTTAAATAATCTTATATTCAAGACCCATATGGTTTTTGGTGCAGAGAAGGGCTTCAAAAATACACCACCACTTTAAGATCAAAACACTGGAAAGATATATCATGGAGGGATTGTATTTCAACATAATAAAGTTTATATACAAAACTAAACCCTAAAGCCCAAATAATACTTAATAAGGAAAGATCAAGGAGTTTTCCTTAATATCAGGAACAAGACAAGGGTTCCCACTCTCATCACTGCTCTTCAACATAGCATTAGAAGTACTAGGCCAAGCAATAAGAAAGGAGAAAGATATAAAATTATAAAATTGTAATTTGGAATGAAAGACGTCACACCAGACATATTTGCAGATGACATGATCCTATACATATATTATGTGAAAGAATCTACCATAAAATTTCTAAAGGTGATGAATTACTTTAGCAAAGTGGTAGGGTACAAAATCAACACACAAAAATCCGTTCCCTATGCAAAAGACAAATATATAGAGAAGTCAGAAAGACTGACTCATTTTCAGTAGATACATATAAAAATAATTGAATACCTTTTAATATCACTAACCAAGGAAGTAAAAGACCAATTTAAAGAAAATATAAAGACTCAAGAAAGAAACTGAGGAGGGCATGAGAAAATGGAAGATTCTTCCATGCTCCTGGATAGGTAGAATCAATATTGTGAAACTGACAATTCTACTAAACGCAATATACAGATTCAACACAATATCAACTAAAATCCCATCATTATTTTTCACAGAGTAAAAGCAAAATGATCTCAAAATTTCATAGTTATATCGAGGAGGATCCATAGGGAACCCAGCAGACAATGCCAGATGAACAAGGGACCTATAACCACAGTCATTCAATCAACACAGGATAGGCCATTGAGACAGAAACCAAAGATTTTCAACACAAGGACCCCTAAGCTCGCAACATTAAAGCAGCCTTATTACTCACCCACCACGACTCAGGGAACTGAGCGGAAGAGGGGGCGGAAAGATTGTGAGAGCCGTGGTGGGGGAGACTGTCCAGAGGCATGGCACCCCTCAGTAACAACACATTTGGGCCAGGAGAACAGGGCTGAGTACTAGGATATCCAGGATCCCTTGCCACAAGGACTAATACAGACAGCCCACGAAGGAGGATATACAACTGATCAGGGATGAGGAGGGGGGGAATTGGGGAATTCGTGATAACAATGCATTGTTTGCCCACTAAATAATGTAACTCATTATGGACAATAAATATATATTAAAAAAATTGTAGAAGGCTCTAGAAATGCAAAATATCCTCAGCAAATGAAACACCTCTGGAGGTATCACCATATCTGATCTAAAGGTGAACTACAAAGCCACAGTAAAACAAATGAAATGTGACTGGTATAAAAACAGATATAGTCCAATGGAACAGAACTGAGGACCCAGTCCTTAGTTCAAGTAAATACAGCTACTCTGGACTTAATATATCAAATCTGTTATAGTATCTTCCACAAGTGAACCCTCCCAAGTAGGATACTTAGCATATAATGGTTGTCTTCATATTCATCAATAAATTGAATTTCTTAAGCCTAGAGTCTCATTAGGACTATCACTTTTAATTTTAAAGAAAACATCGTTCATTCCAGGCTTATATTCTATTTGTAGCAGTCCAACATAATTTTTTATTATTTATGAAAAATACTTTAGTTGTGTGGTTTTCCTTCCCACTTTTTAAATGAATGAATGCCATTATGCTACTACATCAAAAATAAACCATAGAAAAATTTACTATTAATAAAAATTAACAATACTAATAAGACACATGATGCATGAATTCCAATAAAGAACTATAAGTAACAGAACATGTGTAAGAAAGGCAATGCTATGCAAACTACCCCCCAAAACTGCTGTGTGTGATAAAAATGTCCCCCAACACTTTATAGGGAACACTTTAGCTTTTAAACTTTTTCTCAGCTCCAGCCTGCTTCTTCCCTTGGATTCATAGGTTTATTAAAATGCCCTTGCTTCTGCTACAATCAACATGCATCTGTCCTATTCATTGTTCTTGGCGTCCATCCAGAGGTGTCCACTGAACCCATATCTGCTGATACCAGGGTAAATGAATGAAAGAGGTTAAGCACATGAGCTATTCCAGGCACCATGCTTAGTACTTCATACAGATCATTTCAATTACATGGAAGATTTGTTTTCCAAGACACTTTTCATACAAATTATATAGTAGGGACTCTCATGACTCTTTCATTCATTAATCAATTAGAAGTTAAATGAATAACTTTTTTTACTTGAAACTGGTAGTTCAAATGTGAATCTAGGGGATGGGGAAATGGTTTAGTGGGTAAATGACAATCTGGGTTCAGGTCTCCTGTGTCCATGTAAAATGCCTGGCATAATAGGATACCTATAATCCCAATGCTTTGGAGGAAGAGGCAGATAATTCCTGGGGTCCACTGGCTACCTTGTGTAGTAGAATCAAAAAGGCATATGTTAAGGGAAAGATCCTGTCTCAAAAAGTAAAGTGGAGAGTGATTGAGTAGGACATTATTATTGACCCCTGGCCTCCACATGAATGCACATACATGTGCAATATACATGAAACTAAACACATGCAAAGCACACATACTTAGACAAGAAAGAAGAATCCAATTAAGTGTCTACTTGATGTCTTCTTAGAGAATCTGATGTGTTGGATGACAGGACACAGTTATCCACACCGGATGTAAGGAGAACATGCAAAAGTAATAAACCCTCAACTTGAAGTAACATGTTGCTTATACACAGCAGGAGGAAGGAGCCTGCAACTAATGGCAGGAGCACACGTGCAAATTTAGGGAAACATGAAGGGTTGCAGGATAAGGGCAATAGCTGGGTGGAAGTGGGGAGGAATGGAATGTGGTAAGATGAGTTGAGATTGTGAAGGATTGTTGAACATTAAGATAAAGAATTTGGATTTCGTAAGATAAGCAAAAAAATTGAAACTTTGGTTTTTGGTTAGCTTTGATATTAAGGAAATAAGGAGCGAAAGGTAACTGTGTTTAAGTAGCATTCATAAGTGATTTATCAACTATTTCTAAACTCATGCCAAAGAAAATATAATCACTTCTATTTATATTTTATACCAATGAATATGAGTCCTACCAAGGTGAGTTATCATGCTCTACTCATGAAAAGCAAGCCCTACTGCTCGGCCTCAAAAGGTTTGAGCCACTCTCTATTTTAGTCCATTTTTTACATTTGTACACCCAATGTTCCATTTAACTTCTCGTTCCTGAGGGGAAATGTATCAAACCAAAAGCAATTGGGAGGAGTTGATTTATTTTTGCTTTCATACTGGAGAGGTAACTGTATCATGGAGAAAAACCATGGCATGAGCAGAGGGTGGACATCGCCTCTGCCACGGCACTGCAAACAGCAGCAGGAAGGTATGCCAGAAGCTAGCTAGTGAGAGTTGTTTATAGCCCTCATATGCCCACTGCTAGCAACACAACTCCCACAAGGTTCCAATTCCAAAACCACCATCAGCTGGGGATCAAGCATATGTCTATGTATGTTTTTGGGTGACATCTTGATCAAACCATCTCAATCTGGTCATGGACCCAACAAATAAATATTTATACATGATGTAAAATGCAATGCATTCAGCTTAACTCCAACATTCCACACAGTTTTTATCAATCCCAATGATGATAGTCAAATATCTCTCAACTGAGCCATAAAATAAAAAAAAAAAAGGCATGGAACCAGCACACTGCAAAAAAATGGCATTGATAACAGCAAAGACAAATTGAACCAATATAGGATTTAAAGAAACAGGGTAAACATCAAACACTATAACTCCAAATATTATAATAACCAGTAACTGATCTTCAGAGGTCCAATTCTTCCCCTCCATCTTGGCTATTCACAGTCCAAGAACACTTCACCTGGTGCTGGAAACTCTCCCTGCAGCTATCATATAACGTTGGCACCTCCTTTGGGTCTCCATAGAAACCTGATTTTCATACTATGGATCCATTGGTCCTCCACACATGCAATCCAAGACACCTGCTTCTCATGCCCATGGCCATTTCCAAAAACAAAAACCGTGTTGCAAATCCAATGATGCTCTTCCTGCATTTCTTATATTTCATGGTTCCAGGTGTGCTCCTAACTTGTTAATCCAGAGGGGAAAAAGCAAACTTTGAAGAACAGGAAAACTTCAACATTCAGGCTGCCTACTTCAAAAGAGTCTGCATTTTCCAGCTGTCCCAATGCAGATGACCTGGCCCAATCTCAATGGTTATAATCCCTCTAACAAATTGTGAATTATGACTTGTGATTTTAATCCTGGCTCTCAAGAGGCTGAAGTATGAGGGTTGCCATGAGACCAGCTTGGGTGAGTTCCAGGTCAGCCTGGACTAGAATGAGACCTTTCTTCAAACAAATAAAAAATATAAAATGCAATATGTCAAAACATAAATAATAGAAATAGTACTACTAGCAAGAAATTTGGCTTATTTAACTGGATTGAGATCAAACCTGCACTAAAGGAAAATTATAGAATATTTCATTACCTGTGAAACAGATGCACATTGTCTTCTTATATTTTTGAAAAGGAGAAATTTAACATCTCCTTAAGACAGCTAAGAAGGAGAATCATGGAATGCAGTTTGCTTTTCCATCTATCAAAGTCATTTCTTCTAATAAAAAAATCAACTAATTTATACAGTACTTCTCAATTGGCCTCTCCAATTTGTATTTATTAAATACTGAAAGGAATGAAGAAAAGACATTTAAGAAAAAAGTAACTACAAATCTGTTGTATAATTTCATGAAACCTAATAGAAATTTTAGAGGAAAATCATGCATGTCTCATTCTGTTCATAGTGAGTCTACTGTTATAATGATGAATTGAGAATAAAGTTATAGAAAATTTCAGCTGGTTATGTAAATGCATGGTGATAGTAGTAGTGCTACATAATATATGACCCATTTTTATTAAATGGGTCATAAACATCACTGTCCTCTATTTTCCATTTCTTCCTATTAAGATTTTTGGCTACTTTCATATCACCACCCTTAGGTTTCTGCAAAACACAATTTAAAATATCTGATAATATAGTTACAACAAGACATAAAAGAGAGGGAGGGAGCACACCAGGGCCACCACCTTGTGGGTCTGGCCCATGTGGGTACTGGAGAATTGAACCCAGGGCCTTAGGCACTGGAGGCAAGTGCCTTAACCGCTGAGCCATCTTTCCAGCCCTCAGTTATTTTTTTTTCCAATTTCTAGCTTTGGTTTATGAAAATACAGCCTTTTCAGTTTTCGCTTACCAGAAGAAACCTGCCACTCAGACAGTAATCTTTAAATCACTGTTAAGTGTTCATGTTTTATTCTTTGTTAGCAAGAAACAGATTTTCTAAACTAGACATTTGAGGATAGTTTAGCAAAACGACCCCATAGGAAGGTGTAGGCACATTTAGAGACCATAGTGTGGCTCTGGCATGGTACTGCTAGGCTAATTGCAGAAGAGGGAATTTTCAACTTTGGGATCTGATGAAACAAGGGGAGGGTCATGGTGACAGAACCAGCAATGAGAATGAAACAGATTATTAGTTGACAAGATTTACATCCTGTGATATATGGAGACATCATTGCAATCCTTCTAGCAGGAAATAAACAAAGATAATATATTCCTAGACTTCTTTCTCTCCATCTTTCTGATGTTTCCTACTAACAATACCCAAATGAAAGACAAATAGTACTGAGAAAACATACAGATAAACCACAGCAGCTGGTCTCCCAGTGTGTGGAATTATCAGGCATGTAGAACCTACTAAAACATTTGGTTCTATCCCTTCTGCAATTAGTTTCATAGACTACATTCCAAAGTAAAATGTTCATCACCCAATTAACTGTTAATGACTTACTGATAACTATTTTGAACAAAGAAAAATTATTTTGCGAAAAGATTATGTTCTAGTATTTTTTGTAAATGTAATCAGTTTGTAAGATACAAAAATATTGTAAATATTCAGTTTCAGACACAGTGGCCATTGATTAGGGCAGTGATTTAAATACAGGTGAGCAGAGGGCAGGAAAATGGACTTCTTAAAAAAGACTGTAGGTAATGACTTTAAAGATGAGGTTAGATTTACCTCCTAATAGATAAAGAACTCATCCTATGGGACTAACAAAAGTATTATCCAAGTTCAATCATTAAGTTTATCCTTATGATAGGAAATATAATTTCATAAGACTGCAATTAGAACAGACCTTATTAACAGCATAGCAAATGCCTCAGTAACATGCTGTTTATCTGAATCTTAGAACGCTTTAGCCAATTTTCTTGCATATTTGAGTAGCACTATAATTCCTTTCTCCACTTGCTTTTTACTCAACATCCCCACAGGCACAGTCCTTGTACTGAACTCACAAGTTCCCCATTTAGATGACCAGAAGGCCAGCCTAAAGTAATAATTTAAAACTCAACAATTCAGTCTCATTGATATAAGACTTGAGGGGAAAGGAACTTTTTTTGGTAAACTAGGGTGCAGGAAAGTCTAAGGCCAACAAAGCCTTCGCCTGAGTCAGTGGCTCTTGAACTCATGTCTTCACACCAAAATAATTAAGGAATGCAGTCTTAGAGTAACCAAACTGAAAGTACATTTCTGAGCAATATATGATCAGCCTCCCTGCTGGGTAAAAAAGACATTCACAGGGTATGTAGGATCCTCACTGGTTAGGTCAGAGATAGGAGAAACAAGTAACACATCTCAGGAAAAATTGCTACAGTAATTATTTCATAACTTAATTCACATAAAGAGTCAAGAGACCAGGAACTTTGGAGGTAATCTCTCTCTTTGGGATACATTCCATGCTCAAGATCCTTCTCACTGTCTCCTTAACAAATTTTCAATAAATTGTAGGCAACCACTGGTCACTTTCTGGCTTCAAAAATCCATATATCCCTGATATTTCATACAAATGGGTCATATGTTATGTAGCATTTTAGGACTGGCTTCTTTCACTTATTCATCTTTTCAAGATTTCTCTGCATTTATCTAAGATTATACCCAAGTTAGAACTGTCTTCTTTGTGGTTTCATAAAGTTCTGCTGCATGAATGTACCACCTCTTCTTTATCTACACACTAGTTAACTGGCACTGGGCTGGTTCCACCTTTTGGCAGTTCTATGTTCATGATTCTATGAACAAAAAAATCTCTTAATTATGATTCAATTTTCCTGTTTGATATCTTGTTGTAGGTTACTTCTCCTTCCTAGAGATATGAGCTCATTCAATATGTACACTCAAGATTGAACACAGTCATTGCTCCAAAGGAAGTAAGAAACACTTTGTTTCTTATCAAATATGAATGCCAATGCCTGGAAATGGGAATTCAGGTTGCTATGAAAAGGGGGGCTTTTGTGGAAGAGGTTATGTAAGCTATTATAATCAGAGAAACAAAGAAAGTCATAAATCAACAAATTTAACACACACACACACACACACACACACACACACACACACACACACACACACACATGTGCACCAAGTAAGTGGGAAACACCAACAAAGGGTAATATCTTCCATATGATTCACATATAATAACATTATTAGGTACAGGAATGTAACTTCTCAGTTTAACAATATATTCAAAAGTTTCACTTAATAATCACAGGTATGTGAGCTCATATCCAGCTAGTATAAAATGACTACTAAGAATAGTAAAGATGACCAAGTTAATTTTGGAATCTGATCTTCAACATTCTATTCTATTTTACAATCTTGATATAGTGAACCAACCACACTGTATGATCCTCCACATTGATGTAGTTTCTTCAAAGATTTCCAATTCTTAATACACATAAGTTAATAGAAAGAACATCTTAGCTGGGCATGGTGTGCACCTCCAGAATCCCAATGCTTAAAAAGTAAAAGGGAAAAGATCACTAATTGAGACTAGCCAGGGTTATGTAGTAAAACCATGTGTTTTTTTTTTTTTAAAAACAGTTAAAATATAAAACTAGGGTTTTCTGAAATTGAGTAAACATTTAGGAGAGGTGTAGATGTTAGAAATACATCCCAAGCCTCTGCTATTACTAACTAGGTTGTATAACTGCACAGCTTATTCCTTGCTTAAATAAAGGGGGTAGTAATATTGGGCCATTGAACTCATCTATTCTTCATGGAGTTTAGCCATTGATACAGTATAGGAGTCATCATAAGCACTGAGTATAGATAACTACATGGAGGTCTTGGTAACTGTAGGTTCCCTTTCATGAGTGATGGTGGGCCTCTTCTGAGGGTTTCAAACACCTGGAGAAGGGAAATCGCTGATTGTCCCATTCTTCGGTGTTTCCCACACTGCCTCCCTCCCCTTTCCAGTCCTTTTATCTCAAGGATTTGTTTATTCCTGCAAGGAGCTATAAGGGATGTGCAGCAAAAGAAGATATGAAAGTGTCTTTTGATGTTAGAATATACATGCCAGAAGGACACAAGCTGCCACAGAGACTTCAGCCAGCATCATGGGACACATACCTGCATAATGAGGCTACATGAAAGTCAAGAACTTCCTTCCCTATACAGTTGGTGGTGGGGATTCAGGACATTTGGACTCAGGAGAAGCTGAATTCAATCACAGTTGGAGAAAAGGAAATCTGAGGAGGCCAAGGAACTATTGACCCTAATTATGACTCAGAACCAAGGAAACATTCAGTGAGGGGCTCCTGCAGTGAATGGAGCTGTAGCCTACAAATGACGGTGATGACAATATCTGCCTGTGCTTATTTTTCTCTTACAAGGATGTCGAGTAAATAAGGTTTTAAAAAAATCTGTTAACAAGGGAGCTAACAGTCACAGTTTTCAACCTTACCATGTGAGATAAAGATTTTGGAGCTAATGTGTACATCCCACAGCATGTGCTACACAGATTTTTGGTATGCATGTGTGCAAAGCATGTTCCAATGCACCAGTTTCTCTGTGCTCATTTTAATTTGTATGTGTCACAAAAACATCTACGTGCTTAAGATGCTTCCATTCCTCATTTTTTTAAGAAAAGAAAACAATTAGGCTGTATATAAAGGAAAAGGATGAGATCAACATGACTAAAAATTTGAAAAAGCAACAAAAGATTCTAGTATTTGTGCAATATATATATATATATATATGAAAATAGAATGATAAATATTTTACATCTTTTACTCAGTAATACTATAAATACATTTACTAATAAGGCTAAATTATAAAAATAAATTTGAGACAACCCTTTGCAGAAATAAATACACCTATTTTATATTATTTATCCTTCCTAAAACAAAAGTGGAGGCTTGTCTTTCTGTTAGAGGTGTAGCGGGATTCGAGGGATAACCTAGAAAACTAAAGTTGTCAAAGCAGGATGTGGCACTGAAAAGAGCTGCATATGGAGGCTGTGTGTGAGATGAAACCTCTCAACATGGAGATCATTTAAGGCTCAGGACAAGGACCCCACATTCAGAGGGGACGAAAAGTAATAGACCTCCAGGGAGTGTTCGGTGTTGATATGATCCCTCAGTAACTGCTGCAGGCAGATTTCTTGTTGCTGTACAGAAAGAACCCAACCAAAGCAACTTGTGGAGGAATGAGTTTATTTTGGCTTATGGACTTGAGGGGAAGCTCCATGATGGCTAGGAAAATGATGGTATGAGCAGAGGGTAGAACTTGTCTCCACCACAGCACTGAAAACAGTAGCAGAAAAGTGTGCCAAACACTGGCAGGGAGAAGCTGGCTATAACCACCATAAGTCCGCCCCCAACAGCACAGTTCCAATAAGGTTCAATACCCACACTGTGATCAGCTGGAGATCAAGCATTCAGAACCCATTCATTTGTGGGGGAAACCTGGATCAAATCATCACAGTCCAAGCCTGGTTCCCAAAAACTAATAATCATACAGAACTTAAAATACAATGCATTGAGCTCATCTTCATAGGTCTCCATGTTTTTTTTTCTTTCAAATGAGCCATAATACCAAAAAGGAAACTCATAATGGCACAGAAGAGTCACACTGCAAAATATAGCACTGGGCATGGCAAAAACAGATTAAACTAATTCAAGATTTAAAACAAGCAGGGCAACATCAAATTCTAACTCCAACTCCAGTAATTCAAACCAGTGCAAATTTGGCTGGAGTTCCAATTCCACCCCTCCAGTTTGGCTACTCAGATTCTGGAAAAACCTCATTGGGTGCTGGCAGTTCTCCTTGGCAGTAACCCCATAGTTCAGGCATTTACTGGGTATCTACTGCAGACAACAGTTCATCCCCATGGCTCTATCAGGTCTCTCTATGCAGATAATCCAACAGGCCTGCTTCACACTGCAGATAGCCATTAAAAAAAAAAAAAGTAAAACTATCTTGCACATCCAATAATGCACATTCCTGCATTTGTTATACTCCATAGTACCAGGTGCACCACCAATTTGTTAATCCAGGGGGGAAACAAAGCTAATTTTAAAGAGCATTAAGCCTCCTTCAGCATTCAGGCCTCTTACTACAAATGCATGTCCACATTCTTCCTGCTGCCCCAATGCTGATCACCTGGCCCAATCTCAATGGTTGTAATCATTCAAATAATTTCAACTGAATAGGCAGCCAATGGGCCCAGTGATTTAATTTCTATCTGTGCCATCTCCCTGTGCTCAAACCAGTTCATTTCCACAAAAAGCAAACCTGCACTAGTTCTCATGACACAGGCAGGCAGAATGCAGCAAGCCTCTCGTGCAAACTGCTTCTGGCACAGTCTTGACAAAGTTTTTGCTTCCCCTGGTAAAACATACCTCACAGTCCATAGTGCTAACTGCATACAAGTCTTTCAGCTCTGGCCAGAATAGTCTTTCAAGCTATACTTACAACACTGCAAGGTATCACTTAGGCCGAGGCTTCAAATCTTTCCATATTCCCCTCTGCAAATTAGTTCCAAAAGGCCAAAAGCCACAGAACCAGGATTCTAGCAGCTATGACAGATCCCACTCTCTAGTACCAAAACATTTGTAGTCAATCTTCTCATTGCTGCAACAAAGAAGAACCCAATCAAAAAGCAACTTGTAGAAGAATGGGTTTATTTTGGCTTACAGAACTGAGAGGAAACTCCAAAATGGCAGGGAAAATGATGGCATGGGCAAAGGGTGGACATCACCTCTACCAAAGTACTAGAAACAAGAGCAGGAAGCTGTGGCAAACACTGTCAAGGAGAAGCTGGCTTAAAACTCCCAGAAGCTTGTCCCAACACAACACAGCTCCAACAAGGTTCTAATACCAAAAATGCCATCAGCTGGGGATCAAGCAATCAGAACACATTTGTTTGAGGAGGACTCCTGGATGAAACCATCACAATATGCACATGGCCCCCACAGACTGATAAATATACATGTTGTAAGATGCGATGCATTCAGCTCAACTCCAGAAGTCCCAACAGTTTTTCTTTTCAATTGAGCCATAATACAAAACCAAACCAAACCAGAACAAAACTAAACTAAACAAATACATAATGGCACAGAACATTCACGCTATGAAAAATAGCATTGGGCATATGTGATGGTTAGGTTTTGTTGTCAACTTGAATCTTCTTAATTATCTTGGGTCAGTCTCTGAGGATGTTTACAGGAAGGCAGCCTCTCAGCAAGGGGCAAGATGTAAAGAAGCTCAAGGGAGCTAGAAGTAAACATCCTTTCCTGTGTGGGCAGTGCAGGAAGGAAATGCCAGAGACAAAGGAAGCCATTAAGTCTGGGGAAACCTTTTAAGACCCCACCCTAAGGCTCTATATAAAGGGGAAGAAATTCTCTCCTTGCCTGTTTGCTATTCTGTGTGTGGTGTTGGTGATGGGTTTCTCTCTCTGCTCAGACCTGTGAAAGAGGGCCAGCTTCTTCTGCTGTTATGGATCTTCTCCTCATCTGTAGTTTCAATAAATCCTTTCCTCCCCCAAATTGTGACTGGTTTGAATTCATCCCAGCAGAGTGTGCCTGACTATAGCAGCATAGGAAAAACAGAATGAACCAATTCAAGATGTAAAAACAAAATAAAACAATAACCAAAAAAAAAGGGAAACATTAAATACTAACTTCAAGTCCAAACATTCACTTTGGAGTTCCAATTCCACCCCTCCAGCTTGTCTACTCACTTTTCAGGAATAAAAAAATCATCAGGTATTGGCAGCTCCCCTTATCAGTCATCCATAGTTCTGACATTCACTGGGCCTCCACTGCAACCCATGGTTCATTCTCATGGCTCCATCATGCCTCCACACAGGCAATCCAACACACCTGCGTCACACTGCCCATGGCCATTTTCTAAAACAAAACTGTGTTGCACATCCAATAACCCTCTCTTTCTGCATTTGTTATTCTCTATAATACCAGGTGGGCTACTGATTTTTTTTTTAAATTTTGGGTGGGTGACACAAATTCAACTTTGAAAAGCAGGAAAACTAACAACCAGGCCCCCTACTTCAAAAGAGTCCACATTATTCCTGCTGTCACAATGCAGAGCACCTGGCCCAATCTCAATGGTTGTAATCTCTCAAACAATTGCATCTGAACAGGCAGCAGTTTCAGCCCAAAGATTTAATATCTTTCTATGCCATCTCCATCTGCTCATATCAATCCATTTCTATGAAAAGCAACCCTGCACAAATTCTCAGGAAGGAATAAAGGCAGAACACAGTAAGCCTCTCAAACTGCTTCTGGCACAGTCCTGACAAAGTTTTTTCTTAACCTGATAAGCCAAATCTCACAGTCCATAGTTCTTTCTGCATTCAGGTCTTTCAACTCTGAAAAGAATGGTCAATCAAGCTGTAGTTACAGCACTGCAAGGCATCACTTAGGCTGAGGTTTCAGATCCTTCCATATTCCTCCTACAACTCATTTCTAAAAAGGCCAAAGCCACAGAATTGAGGATCCAGCAGCAATAACTGATCCCACTTTCTGGTACCAAAATTGTTGTAGTTATTTTTCTTGCTGCTGTGACAAAAAGAAATCCCAACCAAAAAGCACCTTGTGGAGTAATGGGTTTATTTTGGCTTATGGACTCCAGGAGAACTTCCATGATGGCAGGAAAAATAATGGCATTAGCAGAGGGTGGACATTCTGCAAAATGATGGCAGGAAGGTGTGCCAAACACATGCAAGGAGAAGCCTGCTATAATCTCCACAAGCCTGCCCCCAACAACACAGCTTCAACAAGGTTCTGATATCCAAACTGCCATCACCTGGGGATCAAGCATTCGGAACACATTCGTTTGTAGGGTACACCCAGATGAAGCCACCACAATAATGCAACAGGGGATCTCTCTTTCTAGCTGTGACAGTTCTGATTAGCATTTTAAGACTCTTAAAGCCATCAATTTCCATTTTATGAAGAGTAGATTGCCATGGTTACTGAAAGTGAAGCCTGAAATATGACCAAAATACAACTACTCTCTAACTCCACCTATATCTACAGATGATGTGGTTTGAGAGTAAAATGTTCTCATATTTTCATATATTCAAACACATGTTCTCCAACTATTGGCTCTGTTTGGGAAGGCTGTAGAAAGTATAAGAGGTAGATCCTTGGAGAAGAAAGTAGGTCACTGGGCCGGGAGACCTTGAGGTTTTATACTCCAGCCCTACCTCCTCTTCATTCTGTTTCTTGACTGTTATGGAATCAGCTCTGCATTCTGTCCTGATCATCACAAACTCCATTTAAAAAGTGTACAGCCCTCTGATTTAAAAAAAAAGCTCTCAAGCAAAGGAGACTTCCAAATGGTACTTTGCAATATGGACAGGATATTTGAACATGAATATAGGTGAACGCAAAGGATTTCTTATGGAGGCAGAGATGTGAAGAGGTTGTCTTCAGAGGAAGAAAAGGACTGCAATCTCATAAAACTCAGAGTATACTTTGAGCAATAGTATATGATACTTTTGGAAAGGCAGCATTTGCTAGATGGTACACTGTGTTTTCATTTTTTTAATACAAGGAAGGAACTGCTAGGAATGGTTACTGTCCAATTTTATTCTAATGTAATATAGTAAAATCATTACTACTATTACTAAATGTGCTTATATGTGTGTATATATTAATAATGAATATCCAAGATGCATTAATTTTTCAAGAGATAATACATATTGCTATTTATATTCCCAATAATATAGTGTCTTAACTATATTATTATATATAATAATTATATGTTGTATATATGTTCCATAAAATTATTCAAGAACATACAGTACACTGTTTTTAGAATTCTATGTAAGTCATGGATTTGAGGCAGTAACAAACCAACCTTCATTTCCTTCTATGTTATAGTTTCATAGGTTGAAATAAGAAACATTTTTAAAGCACTAGGAAAATATTTACCACACCATGAGGTTCCTAGATGGCCTGCAATGTGCTTAGTACCTTATGAAGACACACAAAGGTATATTTGGATAAGACTTGACTTAAGGCTTTAGTAAATATATAAAAAATATTAAGGAGAAACTTTGTATGAGCAAATCATGGGTTGGTACAACCATATCCCTCCACCCTGCCCCCATTCCATTGAAAATCCTCCTCAGTGGGATTACATTTTGATAATCCACTATTCTAGTTTTTAAGGTAGCAAAAATATAAGTCACTATAAGTAGTGATATAAGTTACAAACAAAATTAATGGGATAAGGTGTCAGAGGCTTAATTAGCCATCTGAGCATTGGAGAATACTGTAGATATTATATTGACAACTAATGATTAAAAAGCAAACACCCAAAGTGATCAACAGGGCAATTCTAGCACTCAGAGACATTACTAGTTCAATTAGTATTAAAATTCAAATCTTTATACTCTTCTTCATATCCTTAAGCAACGACAGAGGGAAGGAAGAATGAATATAAAGGAAGTAAGGCAAGCCACAGGCAAATTAAAGAAGACTTGTATTGATGGTGTATAATAGGTCCCTTATATGAGATCCCTGGAATAGGATTGAGGATGTGAGTTAGGAAGAGCTTTCAGAGCCATGGAATGCTGGAATAAGCTTTGTGTCTTCAATATTTTAGGAGATATGATTCTCTGGTTTGAATATTTATTCAAGTGTCATTACAAATTGAAAACATTTGAAAATTTCTATATTCTTCTGGTTCATAATTTAACTTATCCAACCTCTGGAGAACACATGCAAAGAGACACTTTCATAAAAGATGTCCCCAAAAACAACATACTAGTTTCATGGTGTATAAATGTATGTTATTTCTATTGAATGTGGCAAGGGTAGCAATGGCACCCCCCTCCACTGCTCTTTCTCCTCTCTTCCTTCTGATAGAAGGATGTATAGTTATCTGAACACATAGGAATACCTAATCAAACTTGGTCTGTAGGACCTCAGAAAAGAATGTCAAAGATGCCTCTTCAGTGATGGGTGTGTTGATTTGAGTGTCATATCTTCCCCATAGACTCATGTGTTTTGAATACTTGGTCCCCAGTTGGTAGCAATTTGCGAGAGTTTTGCAACCTTTGGGAGGTGGAGCCTTGCTGGAGGAAGAGTGTGAGTAGAGGCAGACTTTGGGTGATTCAGCTCAGGTCTAAACCCAGTACTGAGACTACCTCCTTCTTCCTGAGGTGGAGACATTGACCGAGGCTTCTTGATCAGGACTGTCATGCTTTCCCTGCCACAATGAAACTATTCCTTAAGACAGTAAATCAAAATATATCATTTTTCTTCCCTAAGCAGCTTAAAACTGGGTATTGTTTTCCAGAAATGAGAAGGTATAACTGCTACTGAGAATTGGTACTGAGAAGTTGGATCATTATTGCAACGCCCCTGATTATGTGTTTTTTAATCTTCTGGAACTAGTTTGTGTGGGGAATAGTGAAGGATTTAGAACATTTGGTCTAGAGAAGCAGAGCTTAATGAAGCATTCTTGTAAGAATCTGAATGATCATAATATAGAGAGAACTATGGACTGGTTTTGGATGTTTGAAAAATGCAGGAAAAGAAGGATCATGATGTGTATATAGTTCTGGAGATCTGAGCAATGGTTGGGAGGCATGGAATGGAGCCGTGAAGATAATCCATGGTTTGAAACACCATTTCCAAGCTGTTGGAGATGTCAGGACTTTGGAAAGGATTCCAAGGAAAGCCACTGACTTATGGTGGATTTTGTTCAAGAAGCAAGTAGCACAGTTAGAGGACCCAAGGTGTCTAAGCCCTTGAAATTAGAGGGATTCATCAGAAGTCCAAGATGTAAGACATAGAGCTGTAGGATTCTATATTTGTCCTGTTGGTTTCCTATCATGCATTGGTCCAATTATTCTGCCCACTTTCTCCCTTTCATAATTAGAATGTTTGGTCTGTACCATAATGTATTGGAAGTATGTGACTTGTGTTTAAATTTGAAAGGGCTCACAGTTAGGAGACTGTCTTGAGTCTCAGATGAAACTTTGAGCAGGGAATTTTGAAGAGTGCTGGTACTCGTAAAGATTGGGGACTTTAAAAGTTGGACTTTATACACTTTGTATCAAGAGATGGTCATGAGTATATGGGGGTTAGGGGCAGAATGTATTTGAATTTAAAATGACCCTGATAGCTTGAATACTCAGTCCCAGCTGGTAGCAACTTGATAAAGTATGGGGTATTTAGGGGGTAGGAACTTGCTGGAGGAGGGATGTCACTGGAGAAAGACATTGGAGTAATATAACCCAGCTCCAGGCCCAGTACTCAGACTACTTCCTTCCTGCTGATGTGCAGATATAACATGGGATTCCTGTTCAGGCCTGTAGAACTTTCTATGCCATGATGAAACTTCTCCTTGATACTGTAAACTAAAGTAAACACTTTTCTTTTTTATTATTTTATTTATTCATTTTCAAGCAGAGAGAGAGAGAGAGAGAGAGAGAGAGAGAGAGAGCACCATGGCCATCACTTTGTGGGTCTGGCTTATGTGGGACCTGGGGAATTGAACCTGGGGCCTCAGGCACTGGAGGCAAGTGCCTTAACCACTGAGCCATCTCTCCAGCCCTTCAGTGTGTTTTCTTGGTCTGGTTATACTAATTATTTGACAAACTATGTATACCATGGGCTATATTTTACCTTGTCTCAATTTCTAATCATATTCCATTATTGACTCTATGTCTTGAACAAATTAATTTCTTTAAAAAATATTGATTCAGTAAACCATGTCTTACTTTACCTATTATTGAAACAAAAATAAATGTTATTTTCTTTACTAAAATACCTAACTGTGAAAACAAGTGGTATATTCTCAAACATATATTTGCACAATCCTGTCATTTGAGTTACAATACCTACCTCATGTATTTCTTTTCCTGCACGTTTTCCTCACATATCTCCACAAGGGTTTTTATAATCTCCAATCTTATCAGTTCATATTTTGTTGCTTCTTATCTAATCAGAAATCCAGTCAAAGAAGTTTCAACCTAATATTCTTCTCATGGTATTTTTGAAATAGAATAAATGCAAATGATGATGAATTTATGAAAGCATGGATTCAAAGGACTATTCTAGGTTGGAAATTATAGAGACTAAAATTTGGAATATTTTCTAGATTTGTCAGAGACATTTAAATTGTAGATCCTTTACTAATTCATGGTGATGAACAATTTGAAGAAGTTTCAGTATTCATTCTAAAACTAGGTTCTTTTCCTTAAAGTTAGATACCTTAAAAGTTAACATTATTGTTTCCATTCTGGACACAGAAATGTGAAATTCATTGTACCAGTTAGCTTTGTCTTGCTCTGATAAATCACATAACCAGAAATAGCATATGGAAAAAAAAAGTGTTTATTTTTGGCTTACATTTTCAAGGGAAACAGATTGGGTGCTGTTCTTTCTCTTAAGCATGGATAAAGGAGAGAGAGTGTGCTAATTTGGCAAGCAGGACTGGGCTATAATATCCAAGGCCCAGTCGGAAACACACACTTCCTTCAGAAAAAAAAAAAAAAAAAAAACTCTACCTACCAAAGGCTCAATTGGAGATAAAATATGCGATTTAATTATAGATCTATGACAATAAGGGGAACAATTTGCATTCAAACCGCCACATTCACAGCCACAGTTTTCCCAGGACTTTGAGCAGGACAAACCATAAATCTTGACATGAATTTGCCTTCGTATTTTATCTATATTCTACTGTTTCTTTTGCTGGATGCTGACGCACACATCATTGAGCAAAACATTCAAAGCATTTACATTTATCTCCCAGATTAAAAATATTCTGAATAGATTAATACAATCCTCAGTGAATTGAACACAATAATTTTCATGGCCTTTGTTTCCTACATGGATGAACATCCATAAAAAGTATGAATGACAACACATTTAACAATGTAACATTTATAATCTCAAGATACAAAATCTTGCCTCAGAGTTGGATTTGGAGTCAAAGTATCCCACAAAGTGTTCTTGTGTTGAAGGCTTGGTGCCCAGGTCCTGGCACTCTTGGAAGATGAATGCATACGTGTGTTAAGTTCATCAAAGGATCTATCTAATGATCAATCACAGTTAGTTAAATGAGGAGTTAGTCCTGCATGAAATGTGCACAGCATTTCATACCTGTAATCCTCACACTCAAAAGATGAAGGCATGAGGATCAGAAGTTCAAGATCAATCTTGGTTACTAACAGTGATCTTCCTCATTTCTGGGTCAAAATTCCTGACCAAGAGCAGTTTATGAGAGGAAACAGTTTATTTCAGACATATAGTTTCTAGGGGCAGTTTTAGTCTGCCAGAGCTGGCAGAAAGGGCACCACATCTCCACAAAAAAAAAAAAAAAAGGAAGAAAGTCATTTAAGTGAGCTAGCTATGAGCACAGAGTGGACTGGACTCCTAAACCTCCAGGCCCTCCCCCAGTGACAAGCATCGATCCTTCACCTCTCAAAAGCTCTGCCAGCTGGAGACTAAGTAGGAGGCTCCATATGTGAAACATTTCACACTCAAACCAGCATGGCGACATTGCAAGTTTGAGGCCAGCCTGGGTTATATGAGACTTTTGTCTCCAAAAAGTAGACTCTAGTTAGAGGAAGTAGGCTAGTGGGAAATTATCCTTAGGGGCTATTTTAGTTAACTTTGTATTTTTGGGACAATGAACCTGACCCAAAGAAATTGAGGGTTGATTGTGGCTTAAAGTGTCCAGGGGAATCTTCATCATGGCAAGAAAGCATGACGAGGCGATGGCTGGTCATCACAGCTGCTGGCAGAAGGAGAAGGAGCTGAGCTGCACTAGCAATGGAAAACTGTGGGATAATAAAACTCAAGGTCTGGGCTGGAGAGATGGCTCAATGGTTAAGGCACTTGCCTCCAGTGCCTAAGGCCCCGGGTTCAATTCCCCAGGACCCACATAAGCCAGACCCACATGGTGGTGGCCCTGGTGCTCTCTCTCTACCTCTCTCTCTCTCCCTCCCTCCTTGAAAAATGAATAAATAAAATATTTTCGAAAAAACCCTCAAGGTCTGCCCTCAGTGGCACGTCTCCTTCACAGAGGGTCCAACTCTCAAATTGCCAACAGCTCCAGACATTGAGAGGAAAGACTGAACCAATTTGAAATCTGAAACAAGCGGAGAAAACATGTAATTATGCAGCTCCATTTCTGAGCGGAAATGGCTGATTCTGCCTCTCTAGCCCTAAATGCTTCCTTTCTGAGAAGACACACCCAAGCTAGAGCTAGCAGTCCCATAGTCTTGGAATCTCCAAAATCCTGGGGTCTCCACCGTCTCTATTCTGGGACTATTACCTTGTCCACATTTCCTGGGCTGGCATCTCAAAACAGAGGAAAATGTTGCAAATATAATGACTCTCACTTTCCTACATTTCATTTGTCATACTTCCAAAACTAGTACCAGCTGAGCTACCAACTATTAATCGAAAAGAAAATATGCAAACTTTGAGGAGCAGGAAAACACTTTTAGTATTCTTTCTTCAGGCCTCCTCCTTTAAAGAGTTGGCATTCCTCTTACTTTCCCAATTCAGAAGAGCTGGCCCAATTCTTAATGGTGATAATACCTTGAACAATTGCAGCTGAACCAGACTACAGCCTAAAATTTTCATTTTTACCTGTGCCAAGCTTTATATACCATTGTGCTCTATGTTTTGTCAAACAAACTTGTCATTAGTGTTTTTATTAATAGTTTTATTATGAATAATTATATACATTGTATGAGCAAATCTTGTGACAGTGTCTCTGTTTCCCTCCTCTCTGTCCCCTACCCACTGGGGTCCCTCTTCCAGGCACATACTGGGGCTGTCCATAGGGTAGGACTTTATAGTCTGCACCAGAGTTAGTCAGTTTTTTTTTTCCTCTCCATTTGTGAGTTGTTGCTGAGGGGGAAAAGCAGATCATCATTAGTTTTAATTTAAATTTTTATTAACTTCACAGAATACAGCAAAAGCAGAACCAGCCTCTCGCACAAACTGTCTTCACCCTAGTCTCCACAAAGTTATTTTTCTTGTCACACTCCAAGCCTTCACAGTCACCTGTTCTTTCTGCATTTAGGTTTTTTTAAATTCTCTCCAGAATGGTACATCCTGCTCTAGTTACAGCACTGCAAGTCTTCTCTAGTTCAAAGCTTCAAATTGTTTATTGCCCCAAATATCAGTTCAAAAAGACAAAAAAAAAAAACCATAATGTGGTTTCAAAGCAGCAATGACCAACCCCATTTCTCTTGTAACAATTCTCTGTCAGTAACTTCTTGTTGCAAGGACAAAACACTTGACCAAAAGCAACTGGGAGGAAATGGTTATCTCAGTCTGAACAAAAAGCTTCATTACATCAGGGAAAGGATGGTAGAGAAGAGCTAAGCATCACTTCTTTTCATAGCCGGTGGCAGAAACCACAGCAAAAGCTTGAGCAGAGCTCTGGCAAGAGTCTGGGCTATTTTATCCCAAACTCAACTCCAGCAACACACCTGCTCCAGCAAGACTTCACCTTTCAAACTGCTACTATCTGGGGATCAAGAATTCAAAACACATCAGTCTATGAGACACATATTCAAACCACCAAAGTAGCTATATCTCAACATCCCAAGTTTTTTCATCTTTCTGTCTGATTCTTGGTCACCATGTGATGAGCAACTTTCATTCTCCACGCCCCTCAGGCCCTAAGCAATGAAGCCAGCCAACCAGGGATTGAAACTTCTTAAACTGATTCTCAATAAATCCTTTCCCTTTTAAGTTGTTTATATCAGTTATTTTGTGACAAAAATAAAAAATCAATAACACCTAGAATTATTACTTACTTAACACTGTACATCTGAAATTTTCAACTACTTAAAAATATCTCTGTAGGCATATTACTCATGCTAACATTTTAGACACAAACAAAAAAGGTGTTCTAAAAAGTTCACTGATACTGATATGAGTTTATTTTGAACTAATATTTACTGTGAAGTTCACTCTCATACTCAGTAATTGAGGGAACTTAATTTCATAGCGTGACCACAGTTTTCACAGAGCTCAGAGCACACATAGCCTAATCAATATTCCTACTCCAATCACAACTGGTTCAAAAATAACATTTTAACTTTGTTATTTAAAGTGGAATATTGACAGCTGGGGAATTGGCTCAGTCATTACAGCGCTTGTCTTGGGAACCTAATGTGGATTCCCAAAGCCCAAGTAAGAATGCCAGGCATGTGGAAATCCATCTGCAAACCCAGTGTGGGGAAGGTGGAAACAGGCTAATCCCTGAAGTTTGCTGGCCAGTTAGTCTAGCCTGCTGGAGAGCTCCTGGCTAATGAGAGACCCTGTCTCAAAGGATGACATCTGAGCTTTTTCTCTGACCTCCACATACACAGCAACGTGTTCACTCACACATGTACAAATGCCCACACACATACAAATTATGTATGTGTACATGAAGATCACACAAATACCCTCTCCAAATAAAATTAATCTCCACCTCTCATAAGCATGTTTCTCTCTATTTCCCAGATAACATAGCTTTTCATCCTTGCTGTATTTCTCCAAATCTTGCTTGTTCCATAACTATGTATTTTAAAATGATATTGTTAAAAATTTAGATGGAACATGCATAAGTAAAAATGCCATAAGCTCTATTTGTTTCCAGGAACTTTAAGAAAAAATTAAACAGAAATGTGTTTTTCCTACAGATACTTGAGAAACAGCTATTTTATTTGCTAAAGAGTGATGCAAACAGCAGATTCCCTGTTCAATAAAATGTGCAGAGCTCACAAACTAAGGTGATCCACTCAATTGAACATTTTAACAGCCTGTTCTGATAACTCTTCCTCAATTTTTGGCATGCTTTGGGCACAAATTACAAGTGTGGTGAAATAATTTAAACAGCCCTCTGATCAGGCAATTCTTTCTAACATTATCAATCTCATGCAGACGTGATCACAGTATATTTCATTTCATATCTCATAATGAACCCTGAAAACCATTAGACATCCTTTTGAAAGGCAAACAACAACTCTGGAGTTCAGTTATCTTACTTTTAATCAAGGGGAAGATGTTTCAAATTGAAAGTTTCTACTTCTTAAATGTTAAACCTCTGAACTTATAACCAACTCATATCTATTAACCACCCAGTATCTGCTAAATTACACAATCTTACTTGAGGCTAGAATAAATAAAAGTACTTGTTACAAAATGACATCCCTCACACGCATGCTCAGAGTCTTAACCTAACTAGATAATGTTTCTCATGTCCTGTCTAGTAGACAATCCGTCTAAGCCATCATGCACACACAGTCCCAATACCCTCATCATCTGGTTTTCACTGCAGTTATCCACCAAGCCCTGGAGGCCTGTTTCATTTTGGAGTTTGTTTTGATCAACTAGCAAACACAAGAACAAGCAGATCCAAAAGCACATGACACCTAGCATACAGATGAGAAGCGAGGTAGAATTCTTTCCTTATAGTCGGCTAGGGATTGTCCCAAAGAAAAACAGATGGCACTCAGCCATAGCAAGACTAGAACTCCGGCCGGATTTAGTCTCATCCTACATGTTGATAAGTAGTAATTTCCTGGTTCCACTTGACTCATAAAGTTTCCAAGCTTAGCTAGTATGGGCTGGCCCTTCCAGAGTGAGTAGTTCTCCTTGGGCCAAAAGCCAGTTAAGATTCTCCATATATATAAGTGGAACTGACAGCCAATTATCTCACAGCTTCCATATGAGATCTTTCTCGTTTTATTCTCCTTTCCAAGCTAGGCCAGGAATGCAGGAATTCCTCTTGGTTTAGGAACTTTTCTGCTTGTTTTTTGTTTGTTTGTTTTTGTTTTCCTGAGTTCAGGTCTCACTCTAGCCTAGGCTGACCTACAGCCCATTCTGCAGTCTCAGGCTGGTCTTAAACTCATAGTGATCCTGCTAGAGTATTTCTGGGATGAAAGGAGTGCACCACTACACTTGGTTCTGGGATTTTTGTTGTGTTGTTTTTGTTGTTTGCTTGTTTTTTCCTCTTACCTCAACTCTCCTTAAAATCATTATTACATACTTTAACCCTTCTCTGTGTCCTTGTTTTATAATTCTCTGCCTAATACTAACTAGAATTGGAAACTTGAGAGCTACTTCCTAGGGATTTCTAAGTACACCAAGAGCCCAAGGCTCTCTCTTGCAACACTTTGTTTAGCAACCATGCAGGTTTCCTCCATGATGCTCTGTTCCTCAGAAGTGTTGACACCAGGTGACACGAGTGACTGCCCAATAAGATTTCCATCCATCCTCTCACTTCCAGAAATATAGATCTTTCTTAAAGGGAGTTAAACATTCACTTTCTTCCTGGCACCATGAGCCTCCAGCCTCACCCACTTTTATCACATCTGCATAATGTATTTTTGAATCCTCCTTCAAAAATACAAATTTCTCTCCACATACAAAATCAACCTCATTTTAAAAAAAATTGTGAATATGGATGAACAAGAAAGCTTTGTGACATAACATTTTTCTGAGACATTAAATGATATGATGCTTCTCCTGTTTAATTTATTTATAATATCAAAAATAAAGGGCAGAAAATAATGTACTATTGACACTCTTTTGAAAAATAATGCAATTTATTCTCTGGAAAGATCCCCATGGCAACCTTGTCTTCTTGTAATTATTTCCATTATAATATTTATTTCTAGGCTAGACAACCATAGTTCTATTTTTGATCCATGCTTGGTGACTTTAAATATTACTTACAGAGTAATAATAATTACTTACAACTTTTTTGTGGTAAAAATGTTGCAGAATAGTTTATAAAATCTTCAAACTGGACAATAAATATATATTAAAAAAAATCTTCAAACTGATGTAGGTTTTATGCTTTTTTGTTAAACCTAATAAATTTCCTTAAGCAATATATATAGATCTAGAGTCTTGTGGAGGAAGAGCGTTACTGTGGACAGGGCTGGGGGTTCATAACCCAACCAGACTTCTTGTTCTTTCCTTTTCTTGACAATGATGCAATGTGATCAGCTGGATTCCCACTCCTGCTGCCAGGCCATCCCTGTGATCATCTGGAATGTATACAGATTTAAATCCTTCCTTACATAATCTGCTTCTTATTAAGTATTTAGCCACAGCCAAGAGCAAAGCAACTACTACAATTTTTTTAAACTACTACAATTATAAATAAATGAATAATCATTTTTTGGATTCATGGCTATAGATCTCTATAGTTATGTCCAAGTCACATTGAGTCACATCCATGAAATACAGAGATGAAGGACAAACGTGTATGTTGTAAGTCGTCTGTCACTTCATTCTGATGTCCCAGAATGATTTCCATTATACACTCAGCAGTAGTGCAAGGCAACTGTTCTCTTTGATTCTCTGACAACAGGTCTTCTTCAGTTTCACTTTTTCAATTTCACATGGAAAAAGTAAAAGCTTGTTTCTTAGTTAATCGTTAGTTAAAATGAGTGTTCTCTTTGTCTTATTTTTTAAATTGCCTTTTCATAAGTGTGTGTGTTTGTGTGTGTGTCCAAATATGTGTGGGTTAGGATTGAAACCCAGGGTTTCATTGAAAACTAAGGTACTCTACTACTTAGCAACATCCCTTATTTTATGTTATTTTCTGTAAGCTATGCTTTAGGTGCATGTAATAACATTTGCCCATAATACAGAGAAATAAATTGCGATGTAAAAATTAGATTACTTGTCAAAATTTATATATCAATTTTCATATAATCACTTTGATTTTGAATTAAACTATTAGCAAGTATAATAAATTATTTTCATAGTATCCTTTGTAATGCTTACACTTCTCTCAAAAAAATCAATTTCTCCTTAACTTTGGTTAAACAAATCAAGGCAGTGTAGATTTATAGACATTTAAATATACATTTTCTTTATTGATATTTTGAATACTTATATAGAAAAATAAGCTAATAGAGGTAATTTCTTTATTAAAATTAACTGTTACGCAGATCAAAACACAGTGAATAATTTCTAAAACCAACGAACATAGAAATGTTTATTTTACTCCTTTGAGCCTAGATATAGTTGCCATGGAAACAAAACTTTCTTTAATATGTTACATATGTCGAAAACAAAGTCTTTATCTTTTTCTTTCAATGTATTTCAGTTGTGTTTTTAAAAAGAAATCTGAATGTTTTGTTTGGATAAGTGTGAGAATGCGTTGACCTACAGTGGAGATACATGCGGCTTACACATTTCCTATATTCAATCCAAGCCATGGTTGATCAGAGAGTAGAGTTCTGCTTTCAGAGAACTAAGGTGACTGATAAGAGCTGATGATTGTGTGTAACCTCTCTCATCTTTTGCTTTCATGAAGCAATACCTACTTTAATGTTTAATATCATCTTTTGTCCCCTAATAGCAGATGGCCACAGAAAAACTAACTCCAACTATTTAATTCCTTTGTGACATTTATTATTCATCAGAAAGGAAGTTAGGAAACACTATCTTTCCAATTTTTAGATTGCTTAATCAAATAGATTAAGGAAAATATCCTCTAGTTAGAAAAAAGTATATTAAAACACAAGAAAGATTATAAGTAAAACTTAATGGCCACCCATTGAGAAAACTTCCAACTGTTATGTTATTAAAATTAGAAGGAAAATGTAACTTACAGAAAACCAGTGATGACTGCCATTGCAATAGAGCTCAATTTTCACAGACCTTTATCCTGGGTTGATAGAAGTCTGGCCTGGAGTAAAGTAATTTCTCTTTTGTCCATGTCTGTGAGTTTCACTCTTGGCATGGATCTATGTGTAAACACTACCTAGTCTCTTATCTCCCTCATGACTTCTAACTGCTTCATGAGTACAAATGTAGACACTACCTACAGGCCATGGGGAGTTGTTGAATATTGAGTTCATTTTCCTTTTAAATTTCAATGTACTTATCGTGTGTTTTTCAGTGTCGATGGCAAGAAAAGAAGGCTATTTCCATAGGCAGAACAAAATGTGGACAGGAAATGCTTGATGAATACAGGACTGCAAGCATTTTCTGATAAACTAGGTAACAAGCCAATTCATACTAGCTGAAATAAAATGGAATTTTGATGACTTGGACATGTGCAGAGACAAGTTATCTCTGGCTTTTGATATAAATGAGTTTGGTAAGTCAAACATGATCAATGCTAATTTACTTTCTACCAATTGATGTTTGTTTGCTGAAATGACCTTTACTTTCTGGCAGCTTTCTTTTCAAGATCATATGAGTCTGACAGCAATGTGGAGTACAGATGATATTTTGCTAATGACTCCATCCTTCATCTGATTTTTAAGGAAAAAATCAGAACAACAACAAAAAAGAAAGCTAGAGGTAGAGACAAGAGACGAGAGCCTGGCCTGCTCATTAAGGGCATGGCAGCAACGACTCAGAGTCCTCTCCCTAGGATTACTTCCCAAAGCTTCCATCACTACCCAGAGTGCTTCGCTCTGAGTATAAATGCATTTCATATGTGGTCCTTCATTGGACTAATCCAACCATGACGATCTGCTATCTGTCATTGTTGTTAAGTAACGACCTAGCAGGTATCTTATGCAGCCTGGATATAAGTGCTGCACTGGGAAATGTTCCTCATCCCATAGTATCTCACTATTAAATACCAACAACCAATACTAACATCCAAATCCTTTCCTCTGTATTTCTAGAAAATTCGTCAGACTTTATTATTTAAATTGTTAGAAAAATAGCAGAAGATGGACATATTTTGAAAGCCTTCTCTCACAACCCCTTGTCTTCTGAGTGCAAACTTTAGCCAGATAATTGTCCTGGACAGCATTCTAAAATTTAACTCATCTTAAATCCCAGTGTTTCCATGAGAATAACAAGAGAGTGAGTATCAATGAAGGATTTATATTTTCCAAGACCATTTAGAAGATTTTTTTTCAGGAAGAAAGTATATATTAAAATTAAAAAGTGTTCTATGGTACCTAACTGCATTTATTTTGAAAATTATTATTTCTGTGGATTTTGTTTATTTCTCTTTCTCCCCTTCAAGAACTCTCAATTTAGAATGTCAATTTATAATCATTAGGCCTTCAAAATGAAATGACCTATTAATCATTAAGATTACCACTATACTTCATTCACCACCGATAGCTTTTTCAATTATGAAGCTCACTTTGCCACATCAATATAGCTACTACAGCAACTTTTAAAAATGATTGACAATATCATCTTTGATCATCTGTTGTTTTATTAGCATATATTAATTATAAAAATAATATATTTAATATATTCATTCATTCATTTCACTCCTGTATGCAATGCACATTGACAATACTTATCATACATCACCCAGTTTTGTCTTCTTCCCCCACCACCTCTTCTCACTTGCTGCTAACAATTCCACATTTATTTCTTTAAAACTAGATTTTACATATGAAGGAACATGCTATACTTGTCTTTCTCAGTCCAGATTATTTGGGTTATTGTGATGTTCTTCAGTGTTATCCATTTCCCTGAAGATTTATAATTTAGTTATTGTGTATATCTGACTAATGTTCCATTGTCTATATAATCTTATCTTTATACATGGAATGTTGGTAGGAATATAGTCTGATTATATATCTTTGTTATGTCAAATAATGCCATGGTAAATATGGATAAGGATCTCTGTGATTTACAATCTTTGGTGTATATATACAGAAGTGGTATAGTTCAATCATATATAGTTCTAATTTTAATATTTTGAGGAATAACCTTGCTGATAAATGGCTGAAATTATTTACATTCCTAACAGTGTATTACCATTCTATTCCCACATCCTCACCAGTATTTGTTGTATGTTATCTTTCTGTTGTTGTTGTTGTATGTCTTGATGACAGCATTCTCAATAAGGAAAGATGGAGCCTCCATGTAATTTTAATTTGTATTTACCTGATGGCAAGGGATGTTGAACATTTTTTATATATTTACTGACCATCAATATTTCTTTCATGAGCTCTTCAACTTATTTCCCTATTAATTAGTTGTGTTATTTGCTACTTTGGTTTAATTTTGGGGGGTTCTTTATGCATTCTAGATATTAATCCCCCATCAAGTGAGTAGCTGGTAAACTTTCCACTATTCAGGCTATCTCTTCACTCTGGTAATTATTTCCTCTTTGTGCAGGAGCTTTTTAATTTGATGTGATCTCATTTGTCAATTCTTTCTAGTATATCTTGAAGTATTACAAGACTATTTGAAAACTTTTTTTCCTAAACTTGTAAAATTAAGTGTTTCTATAGATTAACTTCTAATAGTTTTGCTAGGTCACAATTCAGACAACACCTTGGTCCCCTCCTCCAAGGAGCCTGAAGAGAAGTGTCAACACCTAAACCAAAGCCTACCTATAAACAGGAGATAAAGCCCCTCATCGGCTGTGTCTCTGTCTGTTGGAAAAGAACATCCCTTCCCCATTCCAGGCCACCTGGGCCCTTCCCCCGACCTGGGCATTACCCTTAAATTCCGGATCTGACCTTGCCATGGGCTTTTTACCACTTGGGAGATAGCCTGGAGCTCAGGGTCCCTTTCCTCCTAGTAAAGCCTTTCCTTTCAGAGTGGTCTCTCGTGGTGGTCATTTTCATTTTAACAAGTTTCAAGTATGCATTTTGCATTAATTAGTTTTGTTTTATCACTAAATTGCTCTTTACAGAGTAAGAAATATAGATCTAGCTTTAGTCTTCTACATGTGGAAATCCAGTGTTCTCTGTACCCCTCACCAATGAGACTGCCACTCATCCAAAGCATGTTTCTGACTTTTTAAAGAAGATGGCTGTAGCTGTTCCGTTATTTTCTGGGTTCCATTCTTTTATTCTTCTCCATTCCACTCTATTCTCTTCTTTTTTACTCTAACCTTCTATTCTGTTCTCTTATCTTATCTTCATTCTATTCTATTCTATTATTCCATTCCATTCCATTCCATTCCATTCCATTCCATTCCATTCCATTCCATTCCATTCCATTCTATTCTATTCTATTCTATTCTATTCTATTCTATTCTATTCTATTCTATTCCATTCTATTCCATTCTAATATATGTATCTGTTTGGGGGTCAACATCATGTTTGTTTTTTTTTTGGTACTATGGCTCTGTAGTATTCTCTTGTATAATATAACATACCTCCAGAAGTATTTATTTTTAATAATTTAATTTAACTTTCAATGTGTGTGTGGTGTGTATCTGTGTATGCATTCTCATATATCTGTGAGCACACATGTGTACAGGGACTATGCATGAGTGTTCATATGTGTAGTAGCTAGAAGTCGATGTTGGTGGTCTTGCTTGATCAGTTTCCACGATATTTACTGAGGCACCGCCTCTCACTGGAACCCAAAGTTCAACCTTTCAGCCAGTCTACACAGGCAGCTTGCTCCAGGGATCCCTTGTTTCTCTGAAGCACTGAGATTCCAGGTAAGCCACCATGACCACCCAACGTTTACATGGGTGTGGGGATCTGAAGACTCGTCTGCATGTTTGTGCTGCAAGATCTTTATCCACTGACCCATCTCTCTAGTCTATGCATTAGTCTATTAAAACATATTTATTGTCAATAATTGCATTGTATGAGCAAATCTTGTGGTGCTACTCCCATTTCCCTCCTCCCTGTCCACACCCCACTGGGGGTCCTTCCTCAGGGGCCATACTGGATAAGTCCATGGAGTAGGGAGTTATGAATTGTATAAGAGGTAACCAGGTTTTTACTTTGTGTGTTGTTGCTGAGAGGGGCAATGACTCTAGAAATTCTCCCCCACCATGGCTTTTACAATCCTTCCAACTCTGTTCAGTTCCCTGAGTCATGGTGGGTGAGTTTTCTCCCCTTTCTATTTTTCATTTTTGTTTATATTTTTGTTTTTCAAGGTAGGACCTCGCTCTGGCCCAGAGTTTACAAGTCTGCTTTATTGATGAATCTTAAGAGTCTCTTGACTTTTGTTTTGGGTTGTGTTGGGTATCGTTGGTGTCTGTCTCCATTGTCCTTTCATGTGTTCTGACTTTCTGTGGGATTGGTCTCTTGTTTACTTTATCATTTTCTCATAGGTTTCATTTGGACTCTATTTGATAGGTTAGCGGTGGTTTATCTCCTGCCTGGATGTCAGTCATCATCCCATGTTTTGTTGGTGGAATTGGGTTGTCCATGGTTCTCACTGCCTTCTGAAAAATACAAATTAAATTATGGCTATTCAGGGTCTATAGGGCTTTCATATAAATGTCAGGTTTGATTTTTCTAGTTTTTTTGAAGAATGCTATGAAAATTCGATGCAAATTACATTGAATCTGTACATCAGTTTTATTGACATAACCATTTTTGCAATAATAATTCTGCCAATCCATGAACAAAAAGGTCTGTCCATCTTCTAGAGGCTTTTTTCAATTAACTGGTGTTTTACAGTGTTGCAGAGGGCTTTCGTGCTCTTGATTAGATTTATACATGGTAATTTTTTGAAGCTATTATAAAGGAGGATGCTTTCCTGATTTCTTTCTCAGAATGTTCATTATTACTGCACAGAAATGCTGCTGATTTTTTGCGTAGTAGTTTTGTATACTTCCATTTATTGAATGTTTTATCAAGTCTTGGAATTTTATACCTGTGTTTTTATGGTGTTTTAAGTTTAGCATTATGTCATCTGCATATAAGAGTCATTTAATTTCTTTTTCACTTATATTTGTTTTATTTCTTTTTCATTAATGTTCTTAGGAATTCAACTTTATGTAAAATAATCATGATAATATTGGACACTCTTATCTAATTTCTGATTTTAGAGTAAGGTATTTTAGTTTTACTCTATTTATTATAAAGTTGCATCAGTCTGTGTTCTTTATATAATAGAATGATCCTTTTCTTCTTAGTGTCCTTGGGCCATTTTATCATGAATGGAGGTTGTATCTATTGAGATGGTCATGTGATTTTTGTCCCTAATTCTACTTATGTGCTCTATTACATTTATTGATTTGTTCATGGTGAACCATCCTTACAAATTAGAATGAAAATGATTTGATCATGGCATTGTTGAATTGGGTTTGAAAATGTTCTATTGAGGCTTTTGCATCTATATCTATAGGCTTAATAGTGTGTGTGTGTGTGTGTGTGTGTGTGTGTGTGTGTGTGTGTGTGTGTGTGTGATTAATTGGATGTGTTTATATCCGTCTTGACATCATGGTAATTCTGGATTTGTACATGAGCTCTGTAGCAGACCTGCTTCCCTCTCCATTTTTATGGACTGATTTGAGGAACAGTAGGGTTTCTGGAGTACTTGGTGGAATTCACCAGTGGTTCCATTTGGACCCAGGTTTCCTTTCTTCAGAGGCACCATGAGTGCTTCTCTCACTTGTAGTAGATCTGCTTAGGTAATGTCTCTGCCTTTAACTTTAGTATGCTGTATGTGTCTAGAGAGTTATCTCTGCTGCTAAATTTATAATATAGGATTTCAAAATAATCCTTAATAACCCTTTGGATTGCAATATTTGTCACAATATAGTCCTTTACTCACTGCTAGTTTTATTAATTTGGATCTTTGCTCTTTCTTTTGTTTAGCTTAGATAAAGGTTTCCCAATCTTTGTTTCTTTGATTCTTTGCATTATTAATATTATTTCTTCCAGTCTACTTATTTAGTGTTTGGGTTATTCTTATTACAAAGAACCTGGAGTCCATCTTTATGTTATTTATGTGAGATCTGCCTGTTTCTTAGCTGTGTGTATTTATGTGTGTGTGTGTGTGTGTGTGTGTGTGTGTTGTATACACTGGTGTACCTAGAGGCACGCTTCCTGTGCACATGCATGCAGAAGCAAGAGGAGAATATCATGTGTCCTCTATTGTTTTTCTGCTTATTTCCTTGAGAAAGAATCTCTCATTTACCTTAAGTTGCCATTTTTGGTCGAAATGGCTGATCAGCATGCCTGAGCAATTTCTTTGTTCACTCTCCACAGGAGAATGTGTGTGTGTGTGTGTGTGTGTGTGTGTGTGTGTGTGTGTCCATATCCAGCCATTTTGTGTAAATACTAGAGACTTAAGATCAATATTAACTAGGGTTTGTGAAACCATGGAGATTGTAGTAAGTTGTGTTTTTGTTTTGAAAACTACTGAGATATATTTAAATTCCTATATTATTTTATTCAGTGATTCACTGATAATTCAAAAATATATCATTCAAACTCCACGTATGTAGTTTTATAGTGTCTATTTTATCAGTTCCTAATATTATTCCATCCTGATATCCTATTATATGATACTCTAAATTATTTTATTTTGTTTATATTTTAATACTTGCTTTATAGCCTAAAATATGGTCTATTTTGAAGAAAGTTCTATGTGCTGCTAAGAATGTTTATTCCATAGATATTGGGTAGATTATTGATGATTTGTCTCTGACTTCCTTTTGATTTACTAAACATATTAACTCTGATGGTACTTTAATCTTTGTCTATACAGTCTTTCTATTGATCAGAATGGTATATTTGTACATGACCATTATATTGATGCAAGAGTTAGGGGTTCAATGAAGGCCTATGAACCCTAGCTTTTTGGTTCTTGTCTACTGTTAAAAATGGATTGAGGAAACAGACTCAGAGAAGGATAGATTAAAAATTATTGAATTTATTTTTGGAGAAAAATTATGAACTATGAAGTTTATTGAGGGAAAAATTAGGATCCATGAGGGAGACTAGGTGAAAGGCACAAGCCAGAAGGGTGTTCTTCTTGCTCAGCTAGTGGAGGGACTCTCCATTACAGAGAAATCTCTGGGAGCCAAAGCATGAGGCCCCCAAGCGTACAGATTCAGAAGAAGTGCACGCACTCACACATATGAGAAGTAGGGCATGGGAATACAACCCCGGGGTTCACACATGTGGAAGGCAAAATATGAGGGCCTAGACCAAACACTTAGAAGAAAAACACACATGGGGGGGGAACCATAAAAGCAGTGTTCTTGATCTTCATAGAAGAAAGCTGAAAGATTCGGTGGCAAAGAACTCAGAGCTTAAGGGAAGAAAACAGTGACAGAAGCACCAAAGCAGAAACCTAGAAATCAAGATTCCTGGCAAAGGAGCAGTTAGAAGAGTTATTACACACAAGACAGACTCAGATTTCAGAGGGCAATAATAGATACAAGTAAAAAGAAACAAAATATATATACAAAATAATCAGATAAGCAACTAGGCAAGAGAAAAAGGGCCCTTCTCTCAGCCAGACTAGGAAAGGAAGAAAAATTACACATGGGTATTTAGGTGAAGGAACATTAGTTCAGTTCAGACAAGCCACCGAAATCAAAAAGTAATTCTACTCTCAGCCTGGCTGAGAAAGGGGAAGACCAGGTCCCAAAAAAGCAGTGACAGGAGAATATTGCGGAGAGGCCAGTCACCTGTGCCATAAGCCCTACATTAGGATGAATTTTGTCATCTAACTCAGGTTTGTAAGGGAGAGATCTTATTGGTTCATGAACTCAGGGGACTGACCCAGGTGCTGAGCTGAGGAAAAAGCGGGAAGTTTCTCCCTGGAAGCTGAGGAATCATTTCTGGTTTTCTTAGATGAGACTGGATCAGCTGTTGAGTGTTGGTTTTGCCAAGGCAGGATGCCTTTCTGTGCTGTTGCTGAGGGGGACAATGACTCTGGCTTTTCTCCCCCACCGTGGCTCTTACAATCTTTCTGCCTCTTCTTCCTTTCAGTTCCCTGACTCATGGTGGGTGAGTTTTAAGTCTGCTTTATTGTTGAAATCTTAAGTGTTTCTGGTCTTTTGCTTTGGGTTGTGTTGGGTATTATTTGCATCTGTCTCCATTGTCCTTTCATGGCTTATCTGACTTGCTGTGGTGATAGGTCTCTTGTTTATCTTGTCATTTTCTCATAGGTTTCATTTGGACCCTGTGTGATAGGATAGGGGTGGTTCATCTCCAGCCATCACCCCATGTCTTGTTGGTGGAATTGGGTTGTCCATGGCTCCCTTTGCCTTCTGAAAAATACAAACAGAATATCCATTGCAGAGTGAGATCAATATAGATTAAATGAGACAACATTGCTAATTTGGCAATATTCTAATGGATGGTGTAGCCTCTCTGTACCTCTCTGATAATGGGAATTGCCCGTTGGAGCCTGTGTTCTTGGTCCCCATAAGATTTTGCCAAGAATTCTAGTTCCAGTTAAGGGCTCCTTGTCACTGATCAGATCTCTTAGCCAATCAGTAAGCCATTGATTACCCTACTAGGTTTAGAGCCACTATTACACAGATGAGTACTCCTTAACTTGCTGGTCTCTTCCATATAGCAGTGTGTTTAGCATTCTCTTGACATCAGCCTGTATTGTACGTCAGTCATCTCTACTTTCTCCAAATATCATTGACCAATTTCCCCTGGCAGCTCATGCAATGCCTTCTAGCACTACACATGCTACCATCTGGAACCTGGTTACCATTCTGATCTAGCAGGGTCTCTTGGTGTTGTGTGATGATGCTCTGTAGTTTGAATATCTGTTTTTTAAATACAGATTTTAGTGGCATATGTAATAAAACTATATTTCTTATTCATATTATAGGTCAAAGCAGAATTATTGGGTTGTGGGTTCTCCCTGTAAGCTGGGCTCCTTTCATGTCTTGGTTCTTACATGCTCTAAGCCCTTCACTTTTTCCCCTAACTCTGAGCATACCTTTGAATGATGAGGAAAACAGGGACCTTGGTAATGTTTAAGGGCCAAGCTGACAAGTGCCCTGTTCACTGCTGCCAGCATTCCTTTCACCTGACTTCAGTCAACTTGCTTTACCAAATTGCAATAGACGCCAGGAAATGAAGCCTACTGTATGTCTAGAGTAGTTCTGTTCAAAAGACATAAAGTATAAGCCATACATTCAATTGTAAATTTTCTAGTAGCCATGTTGTTCTGCAAAAAGAAACCAATAAAATTATTTAATAGCATGTCTTATTGGACGAGTATATTAAAAAATTAATCATTTCAACATGTATCTAGTATAAAAGTTATTAGTGACACCATTTATATTATTTTATATTATATTCCCCAAATGTGGTATTTATTGATATATACTCATTGTGTTTTAATTAGAAATATTAATTTCTATACACATTTTATACAGTTTGCAGTTAGAAAGCATGTTTATGTCCAGAAGTTTTCCAAATACACTTAAAATTTTGCTACCATTAAATTGAATATTTTACTTTTATAAAAATTTAATTTGTTACAACTCATTGTTTTCCCACTAAATGTTGTAACTCATTATGGACAATAAAAAAAATAAAAAAATTAATTTGATACATAATATATGCCTAGAATATAGATACATGGATTGACAGATGATAGATAAAGTCCAGTAGTCATCCTAAATTAATGCAGACAAACACATGGGTTTTATTAACACTTTTATTTCTTTAACTCTTTAATTGTACAAATGTTGGGCTTTATTTTCACATTTTCTCACATACATAGTCTACTTTGATCATATCTGCTGACAATGCATGTTTAAAACAAGGTTTGGCTGATTGCATTTGTGGGGATAAAACTTCAAAGTATATTTCCCTTATTTTCTGGCTCATTGGGTTAGAGTTAGAGACACTTTTGTGAGATTTAGAGTGTGGGGAAAAAGGAGGCACCAAGGGCATTCTCCAAGAGTAGAAGTCGGCAGAAATATGGGCAGGGAGTGGAAGGGAAGTTCACAGCAGAATCTAAGTAAAGGTTTTGAAATTGCTTGCTCTGCTGCTGACAGCAACAGAGATTATTGGTAGTGTCTACACTCAATTACTTGACTTCCTCATTTCCTAGAAGTTAATAGGTTCTTACTGACGCTTGATCCCAAAACACTTTCAATTGTTTTTTAAGTGACTATTTCTATTTTAAATTTCTTCCTGTTAAAAAGCTTAAAATGGTCTCTCTTTTCCTCCCTGAAACTTGATTGATACATTTCACCAGCATTGGTTTTCTGAATGATGGACTGTGTAAAGAATAAATGTAACTTCATGATGTTCATTCACTTATTCTTTATTTTATTAATAAAATACAGAGTGATTAGGATGTTCTTGGATCTGGGCTAAGTTAGGCATGACCTGGCCTCAAGGCACACAGCATCAAGGTGAAGAAAACGAATCTAAATTTTGGCAATAAATTAAGTTCTAAAATAAAAGTGATTGCTATAAGTGTGCACAAGAATATAGGATTTGGTAATGATGGTTTCCATCAGCTGTTCTTCATAAATTTATACATTTTGGTCAATAGTTGGTGACAATTTGAGAACTGGAGACTTGCTGGAAGAGGTATGTTGTTGGGAATGGGCTTTGGAGTATAATAACCAGCTTCTGCTGGCCAGAGTTCAGCTTTTTCTTGTTGCAATTTCCTACCTACTGTGGCAAGCAGTGATATCCAGCCTATTCTACCATCTTTCCATATCATTATGGGGCTTGATCTGAAGACTGTAAGCCAAAACAGACTCCTCCCATCAGCTGAGTTTGGTCAGTGTTCTTTCCCAGCAAGGTGAAGGTAACAGCCACATCAGCTTTTTACATCGGGGTTGTTTTGGAATGTGCCTCGTTAGCCAGAACACTGCTCATATTTTTTTTGGTATTCATAAATTTGAACTGTGAGGAACTGTTCTCCCTACACAAATCATCAGATTAATTCATGATTATCATAGTCAGCCAAACACCACTGGGATGAATCTCCAAACCAGGCACAGTTTTTTTTTGGAGGAAAGTAACAGATCCAGAGGAAGTTTAATAATAAAGGAAAAGGCTGGCCCCCTTTCACAGATTAAGGCAGAGCGGAAAACCCAGCACCTCCAAAGCAAGCAAGCACACTGTAACTAACAAACAGCAGGACTGTCATACTTCAGCTCTGACTGCTCTTTGCATATGTATCAGTGGAATATTACATCCACCTTAGAAATACCCTAGGAGGCCAGTCTAAGGTGACACCTCCTCCAGCCAGGAGGCTGGAGACAAATCTTTAATACACTTTTGAATCCATTGGGGGACATTCAGCCAAACTATCACAAAGATTAATCATCATACACGTGTGTGTGTGTGTGTGTGTGTGAGAGAGAGAGAGAGAGAGAGAGAGAGAGAGAGAGAGAGAGAGAGAGAAAGGCCTACAACAGTTCAAGAATTTGAATATCTCCCAGAAATGTCCTTTGTTGGAAAATTAACCCCCATTGTAACAGAGTTCAAGGACCAACAAGAAACAGCTAAGGCAGGGGGGGCCTGCCCTCATGTATCTGATGAATGTTGTCAGCATATTGGTGGTTTGGTTCATTGTGATCACAGACTGGGCTTCTAAAAAGATAACCCTGTCCTGTTTGTGTTCTCCTGACAACTCCTGTCCTCACTTTCCACTGTAGTGAACAAGAAGAAGGTAAACATATAAAGCTGACACCTTCAGATTGGATTCCCTAGCTTCCAGAACTAAAAGAGACACTTTATTTTCACTAGAAATTACCTAGCCTCTGAGAGAATTTTTTTTAATAACAGTACCTAATGGAACAAGACATACAGATGTTGCAGAGATCATATTTATTGCTATTGGCCTAATATTTTACTTCTTGTCCTCAAAAAAATTGTCAAAGAAATTGTCTTGAGCACTCATAGCTGGTTTCTTAAGTGAAGAATTATCCAATGAACGGAAAGAAATGAGCACCTTCTAGCTTCTCCTTTCTAATTGTCTATAATATAGTACTACGCTACAAAATCAGTTATTTTGAATAGTCATAAGTGCATATCTTTTCTATTTCATTTACACAAATGAAATCCTTGCCAAAGGATTTTTTGAAATGCCAATATATTATGTCTCCAAAAATCCCTTACAGACCATCTTTGAGCTGGTCTTCTCCAAAGTAAGAAATGCCAATGTAGTCCTACTTCCTCAGTGGTCAGAGCCTGACTGATCATGAGCATTTTTTTTTCTATTTGAATGTTTATAATTCAACAGTTTGAAAATGTTTTTCCTTCTAATTAAAGCAAGCAGCTACTTCTGTCTATACAATTTAGAAATACTTAGAAATTGCAATTTTAAATTATGTTAAGACCACAAGAAGTGAATGTCTTGCATTGGTAACAGAAGATAAATTCCTCTAAAAATTTGGGATGGAAAAATTATGTATGCTGACACACTTGAAATATATACTATACTGCTTTGACAAATTAATTCCATTTGAAGAAACTTTTAAATCTATATTTTCTAGAGCAAAGTTGAAGATCAAAGGTATTCATCCTGGTGTCATAAGCAAATGGATAATCATAGTACTGTAACAATATGGAAATGATTAAATGAATTTGGAAATTTATTTTGTGGAAGAGTATATAAGTGTCATAAACTTGTCCTACCATTCTTAATGTTAAAAACAAGTGTCAAGATAGAAAGGTAAATTGAAAGTTTCAGATTATGTGTTAAAATATGTTATAAATATCTTATGTAAGAACGCATTAAAATATTTGATGATGTATACCTATCCCTTTGATAAGAGGGAAAGAGGGAAGAGACTGCATAATTGTTACAATATATTCGTTGAAATAACAAAATCAAAATGGCTTGAAGATCCTGCTGGTCTTATCAGATTTCTCATAAAGTTAATTTCAGAGCCAAGAGTAGTGGTGCACACCTTTAATCCCAGCACTTAGTAGGCAGAGATAGGAGGATCACCCTGAGTTCAAGGTCTGCCCTGGATGACATAGAGAATCCCAGGTCCGCCTGGACTAGACCTATAAACAAACAAACAAAAACACTAAAAGAAAATAAAATTGAAAAAAACAAATGATAAAATATTTAAAAGGAAACTTACCTTCAGTGTGAAGACCAAATTTAGGTGTCCCTAATGGGAAAATATTGCGATTAATTCCTGGACTTTTCCAATTCTGTCATAATTGCCCTGTTTTGAAAGATGAAGAAATCAACCAATGATCTGTTCAATATGAATCTGCTACTTGGTTATGTGAATTATATTTTTAAAATATTAATTAACCCTTAGAAAATGTAATACTTCATATAATTGTTCTATTCACAGAACAGATTTAAGTACTTTTTCATTTTTATTTGATTATTAATTCACAAATTGCTATAGCAATTTGCAAATATGATTTCAGATGCTCATCTATCAGAGTCCTTGTGACATATAGTTACTAGTAATTAGACAGTAGTCTTAATTATCATCACCAAAACCATAAGTAGGAAATGAACAGAGAAAAAATGAGAGATCGATAGCTTTCAGACAGAAACTTAAAGACTTTTTTAAGGTATGAGATATGAAGAAGTAAGATTATTCTTTGAGATTTTTATTTATTTTCTTTTTTATCAGACAGATTCTATTGTAACCTCAAATTATAAATGTGCTGCTTAAAATAAAAAGGACACCTGAAATATCACTAAAGGTGAAACACAAGTACTTTAAGAGAGGCATAGCTCTATCTTAACTTTTATTTGTACTTGGAGATGTGATTGCTATGATGGAGAAAGACTGAGCAGTTATGGTTGGCCCAAAATATTTAAGGGTGTTCAAGAGTCACACAATGAACAAGCTCATCTAGTGGTGTCCAAAGAAGGAAGGCGTTTCCAGTTGTTTTGGCGTGGCTCCTCCTCACCTTGGACAAGCCACTACTTGCTTTTGCTGTTTCCATGCAGGCCAGCCACAGTGCACTGAGAAACAAGCTTCCCAGGGACTACCCAGGGGGGTCTGCTACTTCCCTGGATCGCAGACAACAATTTTAGTCATTTGGAAGGAATGTCCATTTCAAAATGAGTTTACTAGTGATTTGGTTTAAAGGGCTCTTTCTCTTGTGTATTTAGTTATTGTGAAGCAAGCGTCTCTGGGGAATGCTGAAACCTTGGCGGGAATATTTGAAGGCACCAAGATAATGCCTTCTAGTGCTTTCCTTTATTTTTCCCAGGAGTAAATTAATCCTCAGTTGCCGTCTCTTGCCTAATGATATCCTCCATCTCCCCACAAAATCATAGCTCTCACTTAAGTTCCATAAATAAGTAAATTACAGGTAAGATCCACACCTCCCAACTGACTTGATGAAACTTAGCATTAAAAATTTCCCATAATGTTAGGTTTTAAATGTCAGCAATATTTCTGGTCAAATATAAAGTTGAAGACAATTCCTATTTTCATCATTGCCATGGAAGTCTCAGGGATGGTGGGTGTTCTTATACACTACAATAATAAGCCCATGAAAGTAATATTGAGAGATTTATTTTTCCTGTGCCATCTATTTTAACTGCCACTGTTTGAATATCTCCACACTAGGGTTCATTCTTCATTTGCAAAATACCATGGCATACCAAAGACTTCCAAATATTAGCTCACAACCCTCAAACACATGCCAGTCCCAGGAATGCAGGCTCCCATCAATGAGAGTCACAGTCATCATAATTGTGGCTTATTTGTTTGGTCTTGTTACTGCATGGTTTTAAACATCTGGGAGATGTTAAATTATTAGCTGTTTTGGGTGGGCTATGTATTTTGTAGAGACACAATGCATAAAAATTAAAGATAAATTTAGAAATAAAAAAATTTCATCCATAAAAGGAAAGCTCTGAATGAACACAACAGTGATTGGTCAGTTTTCAACTGGGTCACATCTTGGCACCAAACAGAAAGGCCAAATATGGTGCTTTACAATCTATTTTTCCATAAATAGTCATTCTCTTTACAATTCCATTGTATGGAAGAAACGAAATGTCACAAAAATAACACCATATGGTCAAACAGGACAACATTGAGATGTAAAGGGAATAATGCCTTCTAAATATATGCACTTTTCACCATAAATCAAAATCGTCTTATAATTTTATATACTTCTTGTAAACAGAGTTTTAAAAGATTCCACACTATCAGGTGTACTATTTTGTGGGAAAGCTTTCTTATATCAATGAAGTTGTATCGAATACAAAAGAGAAACAATGAAAGCAGCTGGTTTGCCCTCAGGCCGCCGCTTCTTGGTCAGTGGGAGCACTCACTGAATGCATCTTTTATCCTACAATGATGCCATGTCTTTTGGGGGAAGAATTCTATGTTCATATTTCACCTCTGCCTAAATGAAATTTCAGGAAACACAATACTATTTAATAAAAGTAAAATATATACATATTATGTAGATATTAGATTCTATGCTTTCATTTATACTTATTGGCTCATTATGCCGTAGCAACATCATTTATTCTTAGGAGCTTGACTTGTTATGAATCTCTGCTCTAACCATTGACTACTGTAAAATAAAAAAAGATGTTTTCCCAACAGCATCAATAATATATGGGCATAAACACAAATGCTTAGATGTTAATGTCACAAGCACATCACATCCATTTTACAAGCTGATAGTAGAGGTGGTTTGAATGACATGTCTCCTATAGTCTCATGTGTTTTGAATGCTTGGTCACCAGCTGGTGTCAATTTGAGATGTTGAGCCTTGCTGGAGGAAGTGTGCTGCTGGAATGGGTTGAAGGGTGTTAGAGCTCAGCTCCCCCTTGCCAGAGCTCAGCTTACTCATGCTGAATCCTGTCAGTTGCTATGGCAAGATGCAGTGTCCAGTCTCTGCTCTTCCATTCTTTCCCTGACAAAATGAAACTTTTTTCTAAGAATCTAAGTTAAAATCAGCCCTTTCCTCTCATCAGGTGCTTTTGGTTGGGTGATTTGCCCCAGCCAAAAATAATAATAATAATAATAGTAATAATAATAATAATAATAATAATAATAATAATAATAATAATAATTAACTACAGCAGGGCTTTTACCTTCCTAAGCACTGGCTTTTGTCTTACACTACCAACTATAGGTTCGGCTTTATTAGGAAAGCTGTTCTTTGCATCTACATCACGTGTTCTACTAATGAACCAGCAGACATGTCTTGTTTGCCTTGCTGATAGTGTAACACTCAGGGTCCATAACTACTCAGGGCTATTAGTGACCATTCTGTAGCATTGCATATCTTGCCTTCCATAGCTATAAGAGCCAGGCAATGATGGAGGAGCTTCCAATTTAGTTACAGCCTCATTTCTCTATGCCCTGAAGCCAAAAGATGCAATGTCGAAAGCTTCAGGGTTCAAGCATTTCAAGAGATAGATGGCTGAGTAGTTAAGACGATTGACTGGAAAACCTAACGAACTACATTTGATCCCCCAGTTCCCACATAAAGCCAAGTACAGCTAGAGTACGTTCTCAGCAGCTGGAGGCCCTGGGATGCCCATTATCTCTGTCTGTTTCTTTTCTCTGTCTCTCTCTCTGCTTGCAAATAAATAAATAATCTTTTAAAAATTCAATCCTCAGAGGCAGGGTATTCCCTGGTTATTATGTTTCCCATACAGAGCCATCATAGAGGTTCCGTTCTATGTGCTGATTCATGAATCTTTCTTCCTCTGTCGTAAAGGATACCCAAAGAGTATCTTTTGTCACTTTTATCTCATAACCTTACTACCTACTCATTGTCTGATGCCTCCCATAGATTCCAAGTTTTTGGATTCCTGGACAATCTCTAACAGAGATCTAATTTTTTTCTCTTTCCCATGTATCCAGCCAGAAAATAGCTGCCATTGATTAAAAGCTCATCTGCCCCCTTTTCCACTTTTCCTTTCAAATCAAAGACAAATAGCAGAATTAAGGAGGATTGTTGTGAGTTCAAGGTCACCCTGAGACTACATAATGAATTCCAGGTCAGCCATGGCTAGAGTTGAGATCCTACCATAAAAAACAACCAAACAAGCAAAAAACAAACAAAAAATTAAAAAAAGAAGAAAAAAATAAAAAAAACCAACTAATGTCAATGATAGCCAGCACAGGTTATGCTCTGATTATAATTCCTCATGTAGGCAATCTTTCTGGGCAGAAATGAGTAACTCGGTAGCGTATTGTATTTCATTGCCCACAGCAAAGGCCACACAGCAGTCACAATAGACTCTTTATGATCAAATACCTGACTTACTACTTTCTGGGATTTCAATATTTCCCTAGTCCATCACATATTTGGTGGCATTCCCATACTCTTGAGGCACATCACCTCCATCAAGGAAGAATGACCCAGGTAGAAGAAAATAACCACTCCGTAATTTCCCCTAAGGACATGGTACTTTTAGAAGGCCTAAACTTAATTGCGTATTTCCCCCATCACAAAGACCATACAAGTTACACTATAGCCTTGCATATTCCAACAACACGGGGAAAGTTGTCCACATTGGGATGGTCCCATAGATGTTTTGCCCTCAGATGAATAAACCACGGTTGCTTGCCCAGTCACCCAGGGGCCATGAAGCTGCTCCTCCATAACTCATCTTTGTTCTGTGAATTCATGAAACAAGCATCTCACAATGACACATACCAAAGACTTGGGTCTCATCATTAATATTGTGTCCTTTTGACCATCTAAGGAGGAGGAGGATGCTAAGAATTTTCAGTTCTAACTCATCCAGGAAGGGAACTCCCACCTGATCCAGATTCCTCCACAATATCTGCAGGGCAACCTACTGCCCATAGTCCAGCACACTGCCTTGGTGGGCTGGACTTAATTACCTAGGCAGGCTATTTTGGGGGTTCTGCCCTTTAAATCTACAAACACTTATATACCTGAATCTGATGAAAGAATATATTTTTCAATTGAGTATAAAGTCCTTACCATGCTATTTTCACCTCTCTCTGCCCTGTGATCTCTGCCTGGATACACACAAGTCTGGCATTCCCCATCACCCAGCCTGACTGGGTTGGGGGAGAGCAAAGCACTATTTCTTGGCCTAGCTAGATTTCTGCTTGCCTTTGCTTTATACTTTGGAGTGACTCCTCACTTTAATTACATGTATGGTTTTCCTTTTGTCTTTGAATCTGCCACATGGCCATTTCCCCCACACTCTGGATCTTCCACATGGGTGTCTCCCCTAGTATGCACACACATACAAATGGAGGCCAAAGCAGAAAGTCTTGGTATCATTTTCAGGAATTTTGCCTGTTCTGAGCTTACCAAGTAGGCCAGGGTGGCTGGCTAGTGAGCCTCAGAGATCTTCCTGTCTCCACCTCTGTAGAACTAGAATATAGGTGTGCACCCCTGCACCTTACACTTTATGTGTGTGCTGGGAACTGAGCTCAGGTCTTCATGTGAGCAAGGCGAACACTTTACTCACAAAGCTAGCACCATTAGTCTATCTGGTTTCTTTTACAATTCAACTTTGTCATTATAGTCAACTGGCTATAATTGTGTAAATAAGACCCCTTGCAAACCAGATGGCGAAGAATAGGAGAGGGCAACAGAATACATGAGAGAAAAATAAAATACAAAGTAGGCTATATTGTGGATAGAAAGTTACAAAAATAATTTCTGAAGGGAAGAGGAGCAGAATCAACAAAAACTAATTTTGTTTGTGGTAAAGCAAACTGTGTAGTGAGCAAGAATTGAAAAAGATAGTGAAGAAGGAACTGATCTCCCAACATTATCTTCAAGTGATTACTCTCGATGACCTGACTTTCTTCCAGCAGAATCTTATTGGTTCACTAAGGTGCCAAGGCTTGGTAGCAAAGCCAATCCAAACTATAGGAATTGCATTAAAAACCAATTAGTTAATTTATTTTTTGTCAATATTCCTCACCCTCATGAAAATATGTTCATGGGATCTGAAACCTTTTATTAAGTTTTATTTCATATTATTTTATTTTATTGGTTGATTATTAAATCATCAGTTCTTAAAATAGTGCATGGAACCTAGTGGAAGGTAAATAAATGCATCTTAAGTAAAGGAATAAGCAAGTGAATTAAATGGTGTTTTGGTAAATTGATAATACTTGTTTAGGGCTTCAATAATATATAAAGAGTCCAAGTATTTCCCCTGACTTGAATATTCATATTAATATTTTCTGGAAATCTTATTTGTTGTGACTTAGTCTTTTATTTACGTTTGGGATGCATGAAATAAAAAGTCAGTGTGTATGAAAACACTACTAAATTAAGTGATTTGGTATAACTTATAAGTGACCAATTTCATATTACAAAAAATCATTAAATTTAGTTACGTATTATAAATAATCTAGGCTGTGTATTCTTCAGTTTTCTTTACAAATTGTTTGCTCTGTTCTTCTTTTGCATTATTTTAGACATGTGCTAGATATCAATGATGAATGAAGTTGTTTGTATATGAATTACAATTTACAGGGTTAAAACAAAAATATATAGTAGAAGTAATACATATGATGCAATGAGTATATTTCTATAGTTATTAAAAAGACATTTTTATACTTGGGACAGCCATTATGTATTGATGAAATAGAGTTGAGGCTTGCGATGAAAACTTTCAAAACCAATTATGTACGTACTCTCATGCACGTTCACACACACACAATTTGCTCTCCAGAATGAAAGGTAGTATAACATTTGAGCAACAAATTGCTCTCATTAACCATGGATCTGGATATCATTTTCAGGAATTATGTGGCAGCCTGTCTTTAGGAGAAAGAAAAAGGTACTGGGATCCCTTATCCTTTCTGTCTGGGCACATGTGATCAAGCCTTCATGGCTGATATCTCCATCTCCAGACTCACTTTGACATCAACCATGTTTGCAAAGGATACATCTCATCATAGACTTCCCTGTTGTCAGAACTTCATCTTGATTGATATCTGAAGAAATGAATTTATTATCTCCCTATGTGACCATTTACTTACTCATTTTTAAAAATTACTTAATTGATAAATATGTCTTTAACCAAAACTTTCTGCAACTTATTGTATTTTATGTACAGGATCCATTTTCAAATGGGTTCCCAGAGTTCCGTAGAGCCTGTAACATTCACTCACTCATGAATGAATGAATGAAATCAGATGCCAAGGAATGGAGACAAATCTGTACGACACTTCTCTGTCAGGTCTACAAATGCAGATTCCTATTTCAAGCAATACTTTTGGAATAATGAAGAATTGTGATTTTTTTTTTGTTATAGTAACAGGAAAAGGCAATGTACAAACAAAATTCTCCCCTGGGCTATTGGGAGGTCTGATAAACACTAACAATTTTCAAATTTTTTTTTCTTATGAGAAGTGTGTTAAATGTTTTACATCAGTCACAAAGGAAAAGTAAATTAAATTAAAGTAAATAAATTAATTCTGATAATCAACATGTGCCTTTCTGTGCTCCAATAAAGAATGGGATTTAGTCAAGCACTTTAAAGCACATGATTTTGTTTATATTGAGTTACTTATCAGCTATTTGGTGATGTCTTCTCATAATTTGTACAGCTCTAGGATAAAAAGAAATACTTTTCTTAGATCCTAAAACAATAAATTTTCTCTTGTTAGCTTTTGACTCTCTAGGGCATGGTCTGCTTTCCTTCCCTGGAACGTGTGTTATGTTCGAGATAGATGCATCTGCAATTTCACATATTAGGAACCTGAGACTCCAAATGGTTAAACAATTTGGCTATCACTTACCTAATTCTGAGGTTTTAAATATGAGTAGCACTTTGAAAAGTGTCCTTTGCTTCATCCCCCAAACACAACTAATTACAAACTTCTAACAAATATGCCTATTTGTTAATTTCAAATTCACTAAATTTTCACATTATTATAAATGATTGTCTTAATTTACTTTAATATAACTTTTTACCTGGGTTACCATCACATTCTCCAAATTGGTCATCTTAACCCTTGTACCCTTACCCTCAATACATTGTATTTTGCTAAAATAAATTATACAAAAAAGAAACTAATAGTTCACTGATGGAGTGACATATAGAAAAGAAAACATTCCTTTTCATTCTTATTATTGACATCATCATTGAAGTTCTTTTCTCCTCTGAGGGAAACAGGTCGCTACCACGTACTTCCTTAATCTGCTTCAGTTCTCAAACTTCACAAATCCCCAACAATTACAATATCAAAGGAAACCTCTGAAAATTCTTCCAAAGGAGACACATGTATAAAAAGCAAATATTGTTCAGGAAATTACAGTACAACGGATATTAGAGAGGCCATTTCCCATGACTGAAACAAATTAGCTGCAACAAACCAAAGTTCACTGACATGCGTCATGTCATCAGAAGGAGCACATTTATTTGAGGAGATATGATGGTGAGAAAAGCTTCCAGGATTGTTCTTTGAAATAAAGGTGTAATTACAAAAGTGCATTCATGTTCAAAGTAAGTAATCTTTCTGATATTTCTGAAAAGGACAAGAACTGATTACATCTGCAAACATCCTGGACTCTTACAGTTCAATGAGGAAAAGTCATGTTCTAGCTCAGAGTTGGAGTCAAAGCCACAGAGACAAACTGTCCATGTGTCTGAAGCCTCCTATCAATGTGATTGGCTGTAGGGTTGTGGCCAAATTATTCTGTGTGATTCAGTGATTTTTTACTCATCTATAAAACACAGGCAAGAAAGAGAATATTGAGAGCGATAGGAACTACTGGTTTTCAATGTGTCTCTGAGTGGGCGAGGACATTGCTTGGCATGTCTTAATCTTTTTATAACAGTATACATTTTATGTCACACCCCATATATACAAATGATTATCTCAAATTTTATTCTGTTTACTTCTCACATAATGAGAAGAAAAACAAAAACACTGTTCATAATTTTAGAAAAGGGAAAACTTTTTGTTATTCCTTCACTTAAAATCTTAAAATCTCTCTTTTTTATACTGTACAGAAGAAAGGCCCACAGATGTGTCTATTATTGAACATCTTATCCCAGTAAGGGGTCTAATTTATATATGTGAGTATGGGATTCTATTCTTAGTTTATGTTCTTTCAAATAAACTGTATTACCTTAGTAAATGTCCATAATGTCTAACATTTGCCTTGAGAGTCAGCAGGATAAATGCCCATTTTCCCTGAAAGAAATAAGAAAGAAACCAATAATTCAGATAATTCACAAATAAAAATGTTGAAAAAAAGAGAATAAAACCCCTAAAATTAGAACTGTAATCTATGATTCCTCTTCTAAAAAAATGTTTTCCTATAGAGTGATATGCTATGACTTTAGCGACCGTTATACAAAAATTAGCATCTTCAAACATTCCAGAGAAACCATATCCTTATTTTGAGATTTATTGTAAACAAATACAAGTCTTTCCAATATTATCACCAAATTTTGAACTTTTTTTCTGTTGTAATGATGTAAGTGTGAATGATGAATGACATCTTGCATAAGTTTTTTGGCTTTTCTTGAAAAGTTGTGTTTCTAATGCAGCATATCAATGTGTAACTCAAACATACACATTATTTTATAAAAAGAAAATTAACTGTTTTATCTACAATTATGATATTATATCAATCAGAGACATTTATGTAGTCAAAACTATAGATCTACAGATATATGTCAAACATGAATAAACAATGAAAAATTATAAATAGTTCTGCAAACCTTCAAAGGAAGAGAAGGATTAAGAGAAGAGAGAAAACATCTGACAAATTTGGCTGAAATCCCTAACTTTCTCTAGGTATCTAAAGCCTCTGAAACCTAATAGAAAATAAAAATTTAGAATATCCATGGGCATTAACTTTTTTGTCAGTGAATCCTTTAAATTAGTATAAGATATTCTGAAGCAATGGTGAAAATAATTTGATGAATGTTGGTTCTTGAACTGAAGAAAGCCTATGACTAGAAGTTATTGAAGACCATGGTTCCCACTATAAGCCGTAAATCACCCTGGGTGCTCCTCAAGTATATCCTGCCTTATCAGGAATGCATACTGTCTTGTGCAGAAACAAGCCAATGTTGCTAGCAAGTCTGAGTACCTGTTGATGTCAATCATGGGGCCAGAGGAGGAATCCCTGCTAACAACCTCAGAGTTTCTGTGTCCTGAGCTAGAAAGAACAAACGACAATGAACCCGACATGAACCAGGAATGTGTGGAATAAGATACTTCTTTCATACTGTCAGCAAGCAATGGAACAAATGAGATTTATGGCAGAAGTGGATATGTGATTTATAGTTTAGCTTGTTCTTCATTAAAAAGAGGAAATTAAAACCACGCTTGCATACGATTCCATCTTTGACACTAGAGAATAGTGCTATGAATTAATTACTACAAACTCTATTAGCCTTGTTCACCCCAGGTGCAGCTTCCACAGTACCTTCCAACTAGTGCCCCAGAGGACAAGGCTTTCTAAAGGCTTTATTTTTATTTTTTGGTTGTTTAGTTTTTAAGACATAGTCTCACTAGGCAGTCTAGGCTAGCGTCAAATTGTGATCCTCTTGCCTCAGTTTTGCAAGGGCTAGGATTACATATGTGCCCCACCATGCCAAATAATTTTTGTTATACTAAAAATTTGCAACTAACTGAATATTATCACAGAAAGGATGACTTTACATGACCTAGCTTCTTACCAATTCAGAGACTGGTCTCTTTTCATCATTTACAAGCCTCAAACCAAATTCTTAATTTTTTCAGATATTTTTCCCACTGTTTTGAGCTATATAGCTTTAGCTGATTGGAACTGGGTGTGTAGACGGTGCAGGAGTATTGGTCTTGAACTTATGCCATTGCTCCTGCCTCCCAAGTCCTGTGATTACAGGTATGTACCAATACACTCAGTTCTATTATTATTCTTGCATTTACTTCTACAAGTGAATATGAAAATACTTATTTCATGAAAAAATATTATCCTTATTTGATTTTAATTTAAAGTGATACAAAGAATTTATTGATTAAATATTTAAAACTGGTAATAGATGCAGCAATAAATCATTGGGAAGACTGTAATATATTTCAAAGAAGTCTATGTTAAAAAAGCTAAACAAATACTTCAGTATAAATCCAATAAATTTCATACATATAATTATGTAATTAATCACACAAACTAATAGACTTTGACAAGAATATTTATAAGCTATTAATGGAATAAAATGTAAATTGCGAAAGAAAAAAAAGAGAGACTTCATCAAATTAAACAAATGTTACATTTAAGGCATGTTGAAATTTAAAAAGTCATATATTTGAACCTGTGAGCTCCAGGTGATTATGACACCCTTCATATGTTGGAGATTTAGTAAGACAGAAATCCAGGACACTTTACAAACTGGGTTCAGTCTCAAGGTGGTTTTCCAATTGGGCGGTTTATACTTCACTTGTCTTGAACTTTTTAGATTTGGCTATATTTATAGGTTGAAAAGTAACAAGTCTAACAAGCACTGAAACAGTAGCTAAATATTAAGGCTTTTTGAATGCAAATGATGGAAATTTTAATACTCTGCTATAGTAAAATTACATATTGATTTTTTTTTTTTGGTCCATAGCCCCTGGAAAAAAGCTACTAAAACCTCCTAAGTTATGAGCATGTCAGAAGGATCTTTTATTTGTTTTTTTTTTTTTGCTTCTATTTTCTGAAAAGTAACTAGCAAAAAAAATTGAAATATATTTTGATATTTAACTAAATCCATGTTTATGCAGACATAAGCTCATATGAAGGAGCTGAATTTTGGAAAACACCTAAACAACCAGAAGACTGGAACTGGTTTCAGAACCTCCCCAGGGATTGAAGGGTCAGGAAGTCCCATATAAGCTGAAAGGTAGAGGTTCTGGGGAGGTCCAGGTTGGTAAACAGGAATGTATCCACATGCCAAATTGCATATCTCAAATATCCAGGAAACTTCAGATGGGACTCGAACTCAATATATAGCCAAGGTTGACTTGAACCTAACTCCAGACTTAGAGAAGTGTGCCACCATACACAGATTAGAAGTATTCTTCAAAAGTCACAGTGGACAAAACCAGATACAATTATCAGGGCGAAGAGATAGTTTATAGAGTGGAAGAATGTTTTGCCAGGTATTTATATGACCATGAGTTAGTATCCAGAATATGTATTTGAAAATTAAACAGCAAAAAGAAAAAGTATTCAATTAGAAATTTGGAGAGCTGGAGAGATGGCTCAGTGGTTAAGGCACTTGCCTCCAGTGCCTAAGGCCCCTGGTTCAATTCCCCAGGACCCTCATAAACCAGACCCACAAGGTGGTGGCCCTGGTGCATTCTCTCTCTCTCTCTCTCTCTCTCTCTCTCTCTCTCTCTCTCTCTCTCTCTCTCTCTCTCCCTCCCTCCCTCCCTCTCTGCTTGAAAATGAATAAATAAAATATTTTTTTAAAAAGAAAATTGGAAAAACTAATAGGACAGACAGTTCTCAAAGCAAATGAAAGAACAAATGGCCAAAAAAAATTTTCAACATTCTTAAGCATCAGGGAAATGCAAATTAAAACTATCTTACAATTTTGTCTCACCCATTCCATTATCAATGGTTTTCAGGAAGGCAAATAACAAATGCTGGCAGGAACTCAGGAAACCAGAAAATTTTAGTTTTGGGGAATACAACTAGTGATGCTTCTATGGAGATCAGTGTGGAGTTTCCTCAATATCCAAAAATCAAATTTTCATATGATCTAGCTACCTTTCTCCCAAGTACCTACCTCAGTCAGCTTATAGTAGAAGCAACTGCAGCACATGTATATTACAACACTATGAAGGGCAGAAATGTTATGGAATCAACCTTAATGACCATAAACAGATGACTGCATAAGGAAATAAATACAGTATTTATACAGAGCGTATTGATTAACCAGGAAGCTTGGTGAAAATAGAGAAGATTATGAAATGTGAAATAAGCTAGATTTAGACTTTTAATGTGGACTTAAAATTAGAAGGTGGCCTCTTGGGGAATAAAATGGGAACTAACAGGAAGGTTGTGGGGGGGCGGAGAAGAGACTAATGGAGGTATGTCCAGTCTATTACATGCCTGCCTGAAAATATTACATGAAGCTCACTATTATGTTTAATTCATATATGCTAATAAAACTTTAAAAAACACATAAGAAGTTACTGTTGACAATGACCTAGTCTGGCATTGATCCCACCTCTGGATCAATTCTTATTGACTGCAATGCGATAAAAATAAGTCCCCAACCTGAGTAATGTGCACCTTCCACTCAAAGCCCAGAGCCTATAAATCTAGCACAGGTGGTCTCCAAAACGATTCAGGACACAATCTCCCAAGAACACAGGAGCAATGGTGGGAAGGAAGAAAAAAAAAAAACAACAGATGTCAATTAGAGCAAATTAAATGATTTTCTTGAAGTATGCTACTGCCAGTTGAACTGCACAAGAAATGTACAAGGTCTGCCAAAACAGAAGACAAGATGATTAATTTTTATTAACTACTAATTAACTTGTGCCCTTTACAATACCATTTGGTATTACTACTTATTTGTTGTAAATATATATTTTTCACATTTCCACACTTAGGAATACAGATTTTATGGAATAGTACTTTTTAAAATAAAGTTAATTTTACAATCTGCTTGTCATAGTTTTAGAAAACAATAAGCACTTGTAAAATGGAAACTACCCGTAGATTTGTTACTTTTGCTTTTCCGCCTTTCTCTTACTCAAAGATTTTTCTTATTTTTATATTTAATTTTTCATTAGGTGTTAATAATTTTTTAATATTTATTGTCCATAATGAGTTACATTATTTAGTGGGCAAACCATGCGTTGTTATCCCAACTTCCCCAATTCCCCCCCTCCCCATCCCTGATCAGTTGTCTATCCTCCTTCGTGGGCTGTCTGTATTAGTCAAACCAGCTAAGAGGGGTGTTAATAATTTAAAATATTTTAATTTATTCATTTCTAAGCAGAGACAGAGAGAGAATGAATAGGCATGCCAGGGCCTCCAGTTGCTGCAAATAAACTCCAGGCGCATGTACCATCTTGTGCATCTGGTTTTGCATGGGTACCTGGGAACCAAAACCAGGTCATCCTTCGCTGCAGGCAAAAGCCTTAGCAACTGAGCTATCTCTCCAGCCCGGGTGGCACTAATTTTTTAAACGACTGCTATGTTTAACACTGCAGATCAAGTATCTTACTGTCATAAATTCTGCAAGGACGAATTTTCATGGAAAAAATAAAATTTCATCTATAATAATTCTTGTTTCGGTATTTAAAAACCATAAGCGAGAGACCTATAACCACAGCCAATCAGTCAACCCAGGATAAGCCAGACAGACAGACACCAATGATCTTCAACACAACCTAAAGCAGAAATACAGAGAGAGGCCACTAAGTTCTCAAGAATAAAGCAGCTTTAATATTCATCCACCATGACTTAGGGAACTGAGCGAAAGAGGGGGTGGAAAGACTGTAAGAGTCATGGTGGAGGAGAATATTCAGAGACATTACCCCCTCAGTAACAACATATAAAGGGGGGTGGAACCGGGTTGACTCCTAGGCTATCCATAACCCCTTACCCCATGGACTGATCCAGACTGCCCATGGAGGAGGATATCCAGCTGATTGGGGACACCGAAGAGGGAAATCGGGGAACTGGGGACACTAACACATTATTTACTCATTCAGTGTATATAATTATGGATTATAAAGAAAAAAAGATTCTAATTCAGGATATACTGCTATAAATGCTTAAGTATTAGGGGTGCAAATCAGGATATAAACAAGAGGGACTAAGAGGTGAAGATGGCAAAAGTCAAAAACAAAACTTTAAATATATGCCATAAAGAAATTAAATTCTTTACTATTAAAAATAAAAAAATTACCTTAAAAGTATATCTTTGCCAAAGTTTTTTTTTCCATATTTAAAATTCTTACAATAATCTCTAGAAACAAGTGTCACAAATAAGAATTTATAGGTATGTTTTGACTGGCTTTGCATTTCATTTTGCTGAAAAATGATTTGAAGATTTCGTTAAGAATGTACTTCAATTCTTAACTTTAAAAATACAGGAGTGCTGAGCTTAATACTTTCTGAACATTTTTGAAACAAGTATGGATAGCTAATCTAGCCTTAAGAAGAATGACATAAACCTATCCCTGGGACCTGAGAGAAGTGTAAAGGAGAATCTGTAAAGGAGCGTATAATCACACACAGAAAAATAAAACAAGGGCATGCATGGTATGCTTGAAATACGCCATGTGTTTTCGTGTTGCTGGAGACAGGAGACTGGAGGGATGAGAGAGGTCATATTTCAAAAGACTCACCTGCCTGCACTGAGCGGAATCAAGGAAGAACCCCACCAGGGCACCAGCACTTTGTTGTCTCACATTACATAACACCCACTTTTTTTTGCCCTCCATTTGTAGAATTTTCTCTCTGAGTCATACACGTTCAGAACAGTGGTATTTATGTTGTAGGAAGGGAGAAGACTGAAGTAGACATTTTTAAGTTAATATTAGTCATTTTCTAGTTTGGGTTTATGGGTAGATACTTGCGTCATCATAGAATTTTCTGTGATACAGGGGAGTTAAAGATTGGCTGATCTTTAGGCAGCCATAGTGTAAGGAGCATAGACTATATCCCAGGGAGGACCCAAAACTTTGGTGAATATAATATCCCTCCTGGTATCTTGGCCTCTTTCAGAATTCAAATAGCAAAAAGAAAAAAAAATGAACCATTGGGGAAAAACCCACAATATTAGCAAATAGCAATATTAGCACAGAAAGAATCAGGCACAGTGGCTTTGTTTTACAGTTGAGCTGCAGCTTACTCTGGGCTTGGTTCATTTGGGTCTCACTGGTGATAGAGTATAGGAAGTTCCCATCAAGTGCAGTGAGACTTCATATGCATTCCAAACCTTTCAATGAATGTAGCCTTCATTTGGTATTGCCAACTCACTTTCCAGAAAGGCTAGGTCATGTCTCTAATTTCTGAGTCAGGAAGTTGTAAAAGAAAAATAGTTGAGGAGATTAGGAATGGCTGAGTGTGCCAGGGACTTTTGCACTTTTCCTACCATTCTCTACAACTCATTAGAGACCTTCATTGAACCTCTTTCCTGTGATAATCTCCCCTGTGTATGAAATAAGGATAATTATGGCAGCCCTTTCCTTTGCCCTTTGCTAGCTTCACTGGGATGTTCAGAGATGTTATGAAGATTTATAAACCTAATGCTTGTCAAGAACCTTAAGCTCCCCAGAGGCAGAGAAAAGCAAATGAAATGCATTGCTTTGAGAGTAACAGAACAGATATCAGTAACCAGAGCTTTGAAAGACCCAGGTCCAGCTCTTCTGTAAGTGTTGGAAGGGCCTTTATATCTAGCACTATCAGCCCAACCCATAGAGCAGGGGATGTTTACCAGATGTCCTGATCTGTCTTTAATGGTTCTACTCAAGGACATAATGTAATTGATCAGACTTTCAAGTATTAATTGTCATAGTATTTTTTGACTGAGTATATAATTATGATAAAGTGAATAATAACCTTCTAATCAATGTACATCTTATTCCTCAGAACTTGTGAATATGTTCTCTTCAAAGGAAAAGGTGGCCTTCTGAATGTGACCGGGCTAAAGGAAATCGTACGAAGAATTCATCCTGAGGTTATATGATACTCTCAATAAAATTTTAAGGGCTCTTATAAGAGGAAGGCAGTTACTAGGAGACGTGGTGATTAAAACATGAGCATGGAATGGGGCATGGAAAGGACACTGGAACAAGGAATCCTGCCTAATATAAAATCTTAAATATCAATATACCAGACAGGTTAGACTTCTGACCTCCATAATGCTAAGGTAGTGTGCAGTTTTAAGTCACTAACTTTGGAGTAATCCCTTACAGTACTAACAGGGAACTAACATTATAGACATGGTTGAAGGATGGCCTTCAAAAGATATGCTCATATCCAAATACCTAAAACCTGCCTTTGTACATATAAGGAATAGAGAGAATGTCATACTGAATTACTTAAGTGGGTAAGTCCAATGGCATGTTTTTATAAGAGATAGAAAACACAGAAAATAGAAGTGAAGATGGTTACATAAATTTGGAGTTATGCTGTGGGAGAACGGATTTCTGTTATTGTAAAGATATATGTAAATCCACTCACTCATCTACCTCCCATTTTATAAGATGAAACATTGTTATCAATTCTAATAGGTTTAGGGTGTTTGTGTCTCAGAAAGTAACAAAAACTCTTAAAACTGTTGTCTGATTTTGTGTTTGACAGTCTTTGTTATGCAATCAACAGGCATTCAGCAAAGTTTATTAAAATGATTGTACTTTATTTGACACAGTTCAGAGTTAGGCATTGCTTCAAAAGCAGAGGAGATGAAGGTAATTCCACCATTTCTTCCTTTCTGGTATTCATGAAAATCTGCTCAGACCTGCAGACCTGTTTCAGGAATCAATCACACATACATACTCACACAAACACCTAGAATATTCTGTGTTTGTTTCCATGAATATGAGTGCATACACATGTATCTTTACAAAAACAAAAATTTGTTCTCCAACAGCTTTGGAGGCCAGCAAACATTCAAGGTATGGTCTAGGCTGCAAGCCCTCTAAAAGCTTTAAGGGAGATTAGGACATTCTTTGACTCACAATATGTGTTTGTTGTAGACATTGCTTAGTCTTTTCAACATAACTCCAAATCTAAATAAAATACAGTCATTTTAATAAGAAAACTTTGGTGACTATCGGTTGGACAACAAAGACTGTCAATCACACTTATTCTCAGATAATAGTTTTAAGTCTTCTGGTTATTTTCTGAGATATAAGCATGTAAAATCTCCTTGAATTGATATCAATGTTTCATCTTATAAAATGGGAGATAAAGATATACTTTGATGATCCATACAGTAATGGCTAAAATATGAAAGTTGATGTAAAATTGTTGTGAATCATAAACTGCTGAAAAACTAGACAGAATTTATATGATTATCAGAATGCAAGTGAAATAGCACTGGGAAGTTTGAATATAGAAATAGTGCTTCCATTTTAATAATTATTTCTAAAATGTTATAAGAAATGTATGATTAGCTGATAGCAACTATAGCCATTAAACTGCTTATCTGTTAGCTTAATCAAGCATGGATATTAACTGGGGATAGGATAGAGACATTAGAATACACATAGAGTAGGTTGCCCCCAGCCCCAGTGTACAGATCCAGTTCATATTACCCAGCCTTCTCCTGCAGTGATTTGTGCCATATTGCTGAGCACAATGGTGGATGCCCCACACTAATGTGACTCTTGGGATCCTCTCAATGAGCCTCCATGGATTCTCTTACGTCATTCACTCATTGTACAGAGAGGACTAAATCCTATAGAGCCACAGGCTGAACAGTTTAAGATTCCTGCAGAGACAACATAAAGAGAACCCTTGTGACCTGTAACTATGAAGTGGCCAATAAATGAATACTTGGGCAGAAATACATGAAGAATTTTGGATTGGTTTGGATTAGCCAGTTGTTTCCCCAAATGAACCCAAAGAGGTACGCCAATTATAGAGCAATGAGACATCCCTAGGGTACAAAATTAGGGGTGATGTATTACCTGTAGAGAATTCCAAAACATAAATGAAACATCCACTAAAAGTAAGTCTGCTTTTAATTATCATTATTCAGTGAAAAATCTAAATAATATCAACGCTCAACTCTTTGTGGCCATACAAAGGAAATGTGTGTGTGTATGTATGAGAGGAAGAGGACCCCTTGGCTATGCTCTGCTTGTGTTCCATGCCAGGGTGGTATGGTGCTAGTTATGGGAAAGACAGAAAAAGAAAACAAATACAAGAATACAGGTCTGTAGATAAGAGCTATCTGTTAGTTTCCATTTGACCAGTTAAGAAAAGAGTCCCTCTCAAAAAAGAAAGTGAATTTCACTGGTTTCACTGAATTTTCTGAAGATTAAATTAAGCAACACATATGAAATATGTAGTGTATTTAATACAGATCATGCAAATAAATTTTAAAAGTTATTCTTATATTTCAGTGCAATGTAATGTACAATATTTTTGGTTTTATAGAAAAAATTACCTGTTTTTTATTACAATTGTGCAAATCTCAAAAAACAGACAGGAAAGACGACAGCTGTTTGTGATGGGCAGTTGTGAGTTTTGTGATGGACCATATTTTTTGGGAGAAGATCCTGTTAAACATTTGCCAATTGTGCCCAAAAGGAAAGGATAAAGGAAGTCAATGTTTCTCCTACTTTACTCGCCTCTCTTTCCCTCTCCGTTCTGCGGAGTATGATTGTTGAGCAGCTGCTGCAGCCCAGTGTCCACACGCAGAGGACTGGAGGCTGCACAGATGTCCACCAATGCAGAGGCATTTGCATAACTGTGGACAGATGTTTTAGTAGCACATCTGTGGCTTACATGGAGCAATATATTTATTTAATTTAAGTTCAAAACTCAAATATTGTTGCCAACTTTTGATTTTACCAACCAAATGTTAAGAAATTACAAATATATTTGCATTTTCATAAACTATGGAACAATTTATTATGAGATATGTAAGAACACACTTTCAGAATAAAGTCAGGTCCCTGAATTGATAGATTAGTCTTTATTTTTAAAAATCAGACTTTTAAAATCTATTATCCCCCCCTCAGCTTTATTACAGACTGCCAAAGACTATTTTACAGCACAGGCTTCAGCCTTCAGACTTTCACAGCAAATTAGTATTCCAAGACACACAAAGTGAGAGCAGGCTGCCTCCCACTCAGCTCATTGCCATGAGCATTCTTCATCCCTGGAGTTGGGGTCCTGAGGCTATAGTGAACTCTAGGAGGAAAAGGTGGTTGGAATGGACAGAAAATCCCACTCAATAGATATTGCTCTGCAAGGGATCCATAAAAGATAGTAAGAATAGGAACAAGGCAGAGGATGGGAGGTCTAGAGAGTGACTTAAGACAGGGGACATAAAATAGCTTATCTGATCACTGGGCTGGAAGCAGTAAGGTGAGGGTCTAGAGACATGAGATTCCAGTAGAGGAAAGCGATCTGAACATGGTGTAACCATCCTTCCAGCCGAGTTGTTTCTTCCTAAGATGCTGTATTCACTAAGTAGGAACTGTTTGTTGACACCTGAGATATCTGCATCACCTTATGTTATTAGAGACAACAACACTTTTAGATTAATTACAGTTCAATAGCTCACACTAAAACAACACATGATGTCAATGTCACCTACACATTTTCAATATTAACAGATAAGCCACATTTTTTTTATTTTATCACACTTGTAGAGAAGAAACAATCTCTGGAATAAATAATCATAAAATCATTTTTGTAATGAAATTTTATTTTTTTTATTATTTTATTATCCTTATTAAGAGATTTATTCTTTGAAAGCTCACAGAGGTACTTTTAAAATCCAAACTTACCAAGTGTTAACGTGATAGTAACCTTTTTTTTAAATATATATTTATTGTCCATAATGAGTTACATTATTTAGTGGGCAAACCATGCGTTGTTATCCCGAATTCCCCAATCCCCCCCTCCCCATCCCTGATCAGTTGGATATCCTCCTCCATGGGCTGTCTGTGTTAGTCCTTGTGGCAAGGGATCCTGTACATCCTAGTACTCAGCCCGGTCTTCCTGGCCCAAGTGTGTTGTTACTGATGGGTGCCATGCCTCCGGACAGTCTCCCCCACCACGGCTCTCACAATCTTTCCGCCCCCTCTTCCGCTCAGTTCCCTGAGTCGTGGTGGGTGAGTAATGAGGCTGCTTTAATGTTGCGAGCTTAGGGGTCCTTGTGTCGAAAATCCTTGGTTTCTGTCTCAATGGCCTATCCTGTGTTGATTGAGTGACTGTGGTTATAGGTCCCTTTAGTAACCTTTTTATGCAAGAGACTTCTTTCTGTTACAGTTTCACAAGGCTCAGAATTAACAGAAGGCTGTACCCCTGTGACCATGCCTTTGTCCTTGTCTAATCTTCCCACTCCCTAAACAGAAGCTCTTAGTATGTGCTCCTCAGAAGCTGAAATTCTAAAGGAAGTTAGTGTCTGTGTGAATGGCCAACATTTTCAAAAGGAAAGCAAAAAGGAGAGCTAATTCAGGGACATGATGCAAGTAGAAACCATGATAAGTGGACACATAAATGAAGATTAAAACTGACTCTGCTAAAGAATATATTTTTTTAAAAATATATATTTATTGTCCATAATGAGTTACATTATTTAGTGGGCAAACAATGTGTTGTTATCCCGAATTCCCGAATTCTCCCCCTCCCCATCCCTGATCAGTTGGATATCCTCCTCCGTGAGCTGTCTGTATTAGTCCTTGTGGCAAGGGATCCTGGATATCTTAATACTCAACCCGGTCTTCCTACCAACTGCCAAAGCTTAACCCAGAGCAGATAAAAGCACTAACTACACCTATCACACCCACAGAGATTGAAGATGTAATAAAAAACCTTCCCAAAAGGAAAAGCCCAGGACCAGATGGGTTCTCAGCTGAATTCTACCAAGCCTTCATCACAGAGCTAAAACCACTCTTTCTGAAGCTTATTAGAAGCATAGAAAAAGAGGGAAGGCTTCCAAACACCTTCTATGAAGCTACCATTACCCTAATCCCCAAACCAGGCAAGGATGCAACAAGAAAAGAGAACTATAAACCCATATCTCTGATGAACTTAGATGCAAAAATCCTGAACAAAGTCCTAGCAAACCGGATACAATGCTACATCAAAAATATTATCCACCCTGACCAAGTTGGCTGTATCCCAGAGATGCTAAAGAATATTTTAAAAGTCTTTTCAAATTCATTAATCAGCATGTGTGTATGTGTGTGCACTCGTGTGTGTGCGCATGTGTGCATGTGTCTGTGTGTGCCTGTGTGAGCGTGTGTGTGTGTGTGTGTGTGTGTGTGTGTGTGTGTGTGTGTGTGTGGCTTGACATGAGTGGCTGGGAAATCAAAACATATTGTGATGGTTATTTGTCAACTTGACCAATGTAATAATCCATAATAATCTTGGATGGGTCTCTGAGCTTGCCTGCAGGAAAGATTGACAAAATCCTTTTGGGATTTTGGAGAAGACTTGTGATGGTTAAATTTGTCAACTTGATCTAATCCATAGTAATCTTGGGTGGGTCTCTGAGTTTGCCTGCAGGAAGGATTGACAAAATCCTTTTGGGATATTGGAGAAGGGAGGAATTCCCTTCTCCAGAGTGAGCCCTTTCCCCCAATGGGTGGGCCTTCCAGAAGGAGAATAAATATAAGGAAGCTTAAGGAGATGCTTTTCCTTCCTCCCCTGGCTGCTGGTGCTTGTTCCTGACTTGCACTCGCATCCTGCTCTCCTACCCTTCCTGGAGATAGGAACCCAGTTTCCTCGGCCTCACATATTGGACTGAAGAGCAGCCACTCCCCAGGGAGCCATCAGACCTTCTGGGCTGGACTGGAACTGCTGAGGCCTCCAGCCATGTGGACTGAACAGCTACTGGTTCCTTCACCTGTGGGCCTGCATTCTGCTATTGTTGGACTGTCATAAGCTACCACAATAAATTCTCTTTTATTTATTTTTTTTTAATAATTTATTGTCCATAATGAGTTACAACATTTAGTGGGCAAACAATGAGTTGTTATCCCCAATTCCCCGCTGCCCTCCCCTCCCCCCTCCACTGGATAACCTCCTCCATGGGTCGTCTGGATCAGTCCTTGTGACAGGGGACCATGGATAGCCTAGTATTCAGCCAGGTTCTCCTGGCCA
>PVHP010003822.1:0-75520 GCA_004024765.1 Zapus hudsonius
TTGTTGAACCTGTAGGAAGAGGTGCCTTGTGGGAGGAAGTGCATCACTGGGGAAGGCCTTGAGGTGTGGTCACCTGGCCCCAGGTCCTGCTCACTGGCCTCTGCTTGGAGCTCCTGCCACCAAGACAGCCCTTCAGGAAATTTCCTCTTGAAACTGTAAGCTGAATCAGGTCCTTTCTTTCCACAAGTTGTTTCCAGCCGGGGATTTGTTCACGGCAATGAGAAAGTAACAGATACTCTCTCCGCCTGACTTACTGAGACAGGGTCCCTCACCTGAACACGCAGCTCAGGAGTTACAGGTGGGCATCCTCCTACCTGGCATTTACATGGGTCAGGCTCATTGCCAACGAGCCATCTCGGCACCCCATACTATGAATGAACACATTACTCTTTAGTAGTTTAAAAGAGCATAAGCCATACTCCCCAAATCTTCCCCTTGGTGGCTACGGTGTTTGACGTGCTTCTGATATTTGATGTCCAGAACTTAGCCTGCTTCCAGCCTTCTCCAGACATGCACATTTGCCAGGCACTGGGTCACATGGGGAAGCAGTTAGCATGACAGAGCCTACCTTCTAGGAAGTTCCATCCAGAGCTACTGCTTCCCTGCCTCTATTCACCACTGGATTCCCTAAAGGTTTTCCTTGGTGGGGGGAAGGTTTCAAGGTAGGGTCTTGCTCTAGCCCAGGTGGACATGGAGTTCACTATGTACTCTCAGGGTGGCCTCAAACTCATGGTGATTCTCCTACCTCTGCCTCCCAAGTGCTGGGACCCCAGCTCCTTAAGGGTTTTCTATGGTTTGTTGAAGACTATTTCACAACTGAGTAGGACTGTTTCTAACTCCTTATCTCCTGCTGGGATGGACATGCCATCTCCCAGGGAGAGCATTGCTATAGCCCTTGTCATAAGTGACATGTGCGGGATAGGGAGATTGCTCAATGGTTAGAGTATTTGCTTGCAATGCATGCCTGTCTGGATTCAAGTCCCCAGCAGCCAGGTAAAGCCAGATGCACAAAGTGGCGCATGCATATTGAGCTTGTTTGCAGTGGCAGCAGGCCCTTGCATGCCCATTCATTCTCTCTCTCCGAAATAAATAAAATATATTTTTTAAAGTTCTTGTCTTGGGCTTAGAGGGCAGTTGAAGGCAGTTGTTTGCAAGGCCTTCCTGACCTGGGGTTCCATTCCCAGGCTGTCCACATTAGCCTAAAGCAGAAGGGGTGGTGCAGGTGTCTGGCATTGGTTCACAATGAGAAAACACAGGGAAACTAAATAACCACTTTGCTCGGGCCTATAGTTGAGTGTCTGTCATCTGTAATCAAGGATTGTGCTTGGCGTGTGCTTGAACATGCATGCATGTGTGGTGTATGTGTGTGTGCAGATGCTTGTATCCCATGTGCACATGTGCAGAGGCCAGAAGAAACTGTTAAGTGTCTTCCTCCACCACTCTTCTGCCTTATTTCCATGAGATAGAGTCTCTCACTGACCCTGATGCTCCCTGCTTTTCAATTAGACTGGCTGATCAGGGTCAAGTGCAAGACCCTATTCTCCTTAAGAGGCAGAACCTCCTTAAATTTTATGCCATGGTGCCTTTTGCTCAATCCAGTTTCAGCCTGCCCTGATGGAGGGCCTTTAGGCTTAAAACATGCCTTCAGTTAAAATACAGATGTGATATAACATTTGAAATTTTCATAATTTTGTTAACTAGCCAACCACTTGGTCTTGTTGGAAAAGAGATGTTTTTAGCCAACCAACAACCCCTTTGTTGTGGGACCCTGCTAAGAGACATGGAGGATATAGGGTTTTGCTGAGACTGGAAGGCATCCGAGACTGTCTCCTTCTGTAAAAGGAAGTTGAGATGAGCCTGGAATCCCCGATTATTTTAAGCATATCCTGGACCCTCCAGCCTCCAGGCAGGCCACAGAGAGCCCTGAGATAAGCAGGCAATTCAAGGCCTAAACTCAGTCCAGCTGTAATAACAAACCTAAACAATAAGGTTACATTTCCTCTGCTCTATATGTCTAGAGTCACATAACCCCCTCAATTTATCTATACAAATTAGGCATCCAAATTAGGCCCCTGCCAATCCACTCATGAGACGTCCCTGCCCCTACCAATCCCCTTGCTGCCTATGCTCCTACCTCTGCCTTTTCCTCTATATAAACAACTTTTATCTATACAATAAACGAGAGCTGTCCACTGCCACATTCTCCTGGGTGGCTATGCCCGTCGGCCTACTGCTATCCTGAGACTTGCTGCCCACCCAGCTCCATGGATGAACCGGAGTATTAGTGTACAATGACCTCCAAAGTAATCAGTAATCCACAGACTGCACTTTGTCTCGTTGGAAAGGAGAGCTACTGCAACACGAGTTTTATTGAGCTTCTAGAACAGCCAACACTTCCTGGGTGTGTTCTCAGGGTTAGACATCGTTCAAAGTGCACTGGTAAGTCTAGGCCAAGGTCTGAATGTGCTTTGGGGAGTGAATTAGGTCATGAAGTTGGAGCTCTCATGCATGGGATTCGTGTCTTGATAAGAGCTGCCAGAGAGCTCGCTCATTCCTTCGGTCATTTGAGGACACAGGAGAAGATGCTGTCTGGGAACCAGATCATAGACACCAGACACTGCTGGTGCCTTGATCTTGATCTCCCAGCTTCCAGACTGTAAGACCAATAATCTTCCATAGTTTATATTCCACCCGGTCTATGGAATGCTATTGGAGCAACTTCAAGGGACTAAGACCCAACATTGACCTGAGGCAGACACTGTTATGGCTCTTCCCAGGGTAGACATGAGAAAACCTAGATGCACACCACCTGGCTCCCGTGTCTGGGTCCTTTGAGGTGAGTAGCCTTTCCTCCTGATCCCCATGCTCCATCATCCGGCTGTCCAGGGTCAAGTGCAAGACCCAAAAGGATTGTCATCAGATTCCTAGCTCCTGCCCATAGATCAGCTCAGGGCTGCATGAATTCTGCTGAGACATCCCAGATTGGAGCTCCCAGGGAGAGGCGCTATCTTCAGCTGAGACACTGGCGACGACAGTAACCGCTGGGGTCCCTGTGGTAGTTTGGATGTATGGCCCCACAGACTCAGGCATTTCTGATTAAACTTACTACTTGAACCCAAAGCAGGCAGATCCCTGCTACAGGGAGCCTGTCACTGGGGGCGGATCTGAGTCCAGCCCAAAAGTGTGTGGACCACAACTGGAACTCTGGTGTTTTGATGGTGCTGGCTGTTGGCGGTGTCTCTCTGCTCGGATCTATGAACTTGGGAGGCAGAGGTAGGAGAATTGCCTTGAGTTTGAGGCCAGCCTGGGACTATAGAGTGAATTCCAAAGCCTTGGCAAGAGCAAGACTTACCTCGAAAATAATAATAATAATAATAATAATAATAATAATAATAATAATGATAACCCTGAATCTAAGGGGACATACATCCAAACTACCACATATGACAGGCACTCTTGCCTGTTAAACCTCTGTATTCCCTAGATCAGGATTTTTAGTTGAAACCACAATATTCTGTTCTGGAGATTAAAAGGTCTAAGACATAAGCATTGAGCTACTTTGAATTTATGGTCTGATGGGGTAAAATGCCTACCTCACCCACCCTAGCTCCACAACTATCAAAATGATCCAAACTGCCATAAGGCAGTAACTAGGCACCAAATGCAAGGTGGGTAATCATTGCTGCAGAAAGCATGAACTGCACTAGCCTGGGGGGGGGGATGTGAGGATGGTTCTCCAGAGGAAGGGGAAACAAGGAAAGATGCATGAGGTAGGCAGGCAGAAGGGAGCAGGGTGCCATTCTTGAGGAGGGGAACAGCAAGATCAGATGCTCAGAGGCCAGAATGGCCATGGAGTGAACCAGTTGTCCAGAAGCAGAGCCTGAGACAGGGATCGAATCAAAGACGATGCCTGGACATGGCAGGGACACGGTGCAGGAAAGGGAAGGAAGCCGCTCCCAGGAGTTCCACTGCATGGGACAGGATGGAGCCCCACCTGCTGGCTCCAGCTGCCTGAGTGAGGGCCATGAACTTCAGGTAGCCTTGGACACCAGAAGGCTCAGACAAGCAGCTTGAATGCCAGGGTCGGCAGTCACCAACTGCCTGACAGCCTTGGAATTGATCCGAGATCCAGAATTTCTGTGTCCCAAAGAGTGTCACAGAACGTGCCAGGTGCTTCGACAAAGCCTGCAAAGCGTGAGTTCAAGAGAACATTAGGGGTGTTCAGGAGTGTGTTTCAACCCTGAGCTCAGGGAGTGTCTCGGGTCATGCTACAAGGGCACGGAGTCAAGACACTCACCTCCCAGTGCCATTTCCTCTGCTGTCCTTGGATGGTGAGTTAGGATTCAACCTCACCACGTGGTATGCCTGCTTCTCCTGGGAAGCCCAGGTGAGCCATTTGCCCAGAGCCATCCGCTCACCTTTGCCCTTGGCCCAGCATAGTGGCTGAAATCCCTGTAATTATGGCTTTAAAAAGCTGCTGGCCTTGGCCCAGGCACTCTTGTTCCTGTCATTTGTAGCATCGAATGAATCCCATCTCTTATTGGCAAGCCACAGGTTTTTGAAGCCTTCTATGATTTAAGCAGCGTCCTCATTTCATTGAAAGATCCGAGGGAGAAATACACGAGCCACATTAAACACGGGTGAAGTGGGCACATCACTCAGGAAGCCCTCTTAAGTCAGAGGGTTCTTACCAGCAAGCTTCTTCCTGCCTTCCCTCTTCCAACAATGACTTAATGGGACCCTACTTTATTCCAGGTAGTGTAAATAGGAATCTCCTCCCCGACTGTGATTTCAGGGTGTAGTCAGTACTGTGAAGGAAGGACATGCTTATTTCAACCTGACTTCTCTAAGCAGGTGGCATCTGGTAGACTCAAGGTCACACGAACATGTGGGGGAGGAGGTATTTCAGGAAGCGGAAACCAGAATGCATCGCCAATTGACAGTCTATAGGAAGCCCAAAATACAAGATATATTCATTTCCTGTTGCTGTTATAATACATTATCATGGACTTACTGGTTGAGAAGCTACTGTCACTTGGGTGGTGAGCATGAGCCGGCACACACTAACATAATCTATTAAGCAGTGCAAGTCAGTACCTTGTGAAGTAGGTACCATTATCATCCTGTTTTACATTTCACAGATTCTCAAGTTTCAAAGGAGAAGCAGGGTCTGGAGAGATTGCACAGTGGTTAAGGTGCTTGCCTGAAAATGGAACAACCCCAGGTTTGATTCCCCAGTCCCCAGGTAAAGCCAGATGCAAAAGTGGTGCATGCATCTGGAGTTTGTTTACAGTGGCTAGAGATCCTGGTTTGAACATTCTCTATCTCTCTCTTTCCCTCTCTGTTTCTCTCTGCTTACAAACAAATTAAATATATGTTTTTTAAAAGGATAACTATCTCTAGGTCAGATCACTAGGGAATGATTAGATTCATTCTACCCACAGTCCTAAGAAAGTGGGCAACATCACCACTGAATGGGTGTGGAGCTTGACTCTCAGGTGTGCAGCAACTCGCCTGGATATGTAAACCCGAGGCCTGTTCAGGATTGCTGACTCCAACATCCCATCCCTTCCTAGACTGAAGAGTGCGGCACACTGGCCCATCCCAAGAACAACCCTTCATGGGCTCCGAGGGCAGCCATCCAGCATCCTCAAAGCAGGGAAATGCAGACCTGGAGTGGCTGGAGCCACAGCTGCGTGGCACTCAGGGCTCACGGGAAGCCCCGTTCCCTTCTGTTGGTTAATGAGGGAATGCTGCCCGGGCTGCGTGAAGAGATGACAAGGTAATCTGGTTGAGAGAAGGGAAACAGGATCGTAGTCCAGATAAGAGATCTTGGTCAAGTTATTGCTCAAATCTTGTCAAGGTTGGTTTGCTTCATTGAAAACAGACACTGGCTGGGGATGTGGTGGTGAGGTGGGAGAGGTCTTGTCCAGCATGTGTAGGCTCTGTGTTTGATCCCTAGACACCATGCCCAAAAGGAAACCGTTAGAAGCATTTCTTTCCAGCTGTGACTATGCTGTATGCCTCCTGCTCATTTAAAACAACCCATGGTAACTCACTGAATACTTGACCATGGCTTGGGACTATGCTTTTTTACCTACATTGAATATTATTTTACTTAATACAGGCATGAGATGTCCTTTTACGGTTTGCAAATTAAATTCTAACAAATTGCCATAATCTTTCAACAATTTGAACATCTGATGCACAGGTATAACATTTTGGTAAGTCACACTCCTTTAGGCCTCCAGGGGCTTCTCTTTAAGAGAAGACATAACAGCATAAATCAAGACAATGAGTCAAGCAATAAAGCACAGCTTCCAAGTGGTGGTCCTTGCCCCCTCAGTTGATTTAGGGCTCGTCTCCACCTGTGGCCATCTGGGAGCTTTGCTCAGTGGTCCCTCATTCTGGAATGTCACCATGGCAGAGGAAAGCAGAGCTGGTAAACTGCAGATTCAATTTCCTTTACAGCTTCCCTAAATATGACCCAGGTCACCTCTTGGCCTAAACTAGTTATCTGGTCACACCAAACATCAAAGGGCACCACATGCTCCAAACCAGAAATATCTAGAAAATGGCAAGTTACTCTAGGATCATAACTGACACAGCGTCTGTCACAACAATCACTCAACACAAGCCTCACCGTACTAACAAAACTAATAACCATTAAGCTGGGTGTGGTAGTGGCACATGACTTTAATCCCAGCACTCTGGAGGCAGAGGTAAGAGGATCACTGAGTTCGAGACCATCCTGAGACTACATAGTGAATTCCAGGTCAGCCTGGGATAGAGCAAGACCCTATCTCAAAAGAAAAAAAATTGAATTAAAAGATGTCTGCAAACACTGACAAAACCAGAAAACCAGATGCAAGCTGTTCTGAACAGCTCTAACCACTGCTTCAAGTCTAACCACCCTGAGCACAGGATGGCAGCCTGTCGCCCCATGTCTCTTTGGTGGGGCTCTTGTTCTTGCTGAAAAATTCATTTTTATACGTGGTACCTCCATGAAGCACAAACACATTTTTTTTTTGAAAATACACCTAAAAACAGTATAGTATACATCCCCCAAAGAAACTGCTTTGGGGGAACAGTGTGGGCTAAGTCGTGACTCTGCCTCAGGAGCGGCCTTGAGAGTGTGGAGGACAGGAGTGTCCAGCATGGAGAAAGATCAGGACCCGCGGCTGGCAGAGGAGGCTCTCTAAGTTGTGTGCCCCTGGCATGGGTGCTGTGCCAGGGAGGCATGCCTTCAGCTGAGGATAGAGTTGGATCCCTCGCCTCTGTCGACGCAGGTGATGTGTACGTGCGGTGCTGCGATGTCTCAGTACGCTGGTCCTAGCCTGAGGAAAGCATCCCATGGCCAGGGTGCTGCGGTCTTTGGATTCTTGGTAGCGCTGCAATGGCAGGCATCTTGGGTGCCCAGTCCTCATCGAATTATGGCAAGGTTAGAGTGGGTGCCGCCGCCAGAGGCAGTATCCTAACTTGGGGGTCCGTGGAGGGTGGGGAGGCAAGGACAGTGCACATCCCAGATCCTCAAGGGCTGGCAGGTTGGCACTGGCCAAAGCCAGGTGCCCCCAGTCCCCAGGTGGTGGCTAGTTCCAGTGTGCAAGGATCGACGATGACTTCAACAGAAACATTCCTTGGAAAGCTGAACAAAATGAGTGAGAACTCACTACCGTCATTCTCATCGTGACTGAGGTCAAAAAGAAAGAAAAGAAAAGAAAGAGGTGACCCAAAACGCTCGCTCTCAGAGGCATGTCCCCTATGAAGGGACAGTGCAGACATAACTCAAGAACACGGGGGCTCTCCCCAGCTGGCCCCTGGCCCAGCCTTTCAGCTACTTCTTCCACGATGAAGAAGAAACTACAGAACAGGAGACTGAGAAATGGTCTTCACGGTTTTCCAACTTGAAAGCCTGGCCACTGGGTGTCAGGCAGCAAGAGAAGGAACATAAAGAGATGGTTTATGAAGTCCACTTTATATGCCAACAGAGCTGAGATTCGCCAAGACCGAAAAAGCTGCTGGCCCAAGTATGTCAATATGTCACGGAGAGCTTCGAAACGGTCAGGCATCTGAGTGCATCAATATTGATGTTCTACATCTGTACAAATAATGGCCTAGACAGACAGCAGAGTGCCATGACCTCAATCCTTTCTCTTGATTTAAAGATGAAGGGGGAAAGGCCACACCGACAACCACCAATTTGAAGGACAACCTAGAATGTTCCCAGCACCCAAGGACCTGAAGCTGCAGAAAGACATAGACCTATCTGTCTGCATGGGCACAAATGACCTTAGCAAGGACCAAAAATTAAAGCAGTAAGAATGACAGGACCCTGGAATGCTTTTCCAAATAGACAGACAGACGGACGAGGAAGTGGAACAGCCATGACGTAGAACTGAGATTTCTACAGCAAGTCTGGACCTTCAAACAGCACACCCTGCCAGTCTGCCTGCCAGGGTGGTGGGGTCGACCATGAGAAATGCTATAGATTAAGTTGATGGGCACTGTGGGCGTCTTTTCCCACCCCTATACCTCGAGCTGATGACATAATTTGCAGCCCTCCCTCGCCGTGGCTGGACTCTCAGAAAGAACGGACATAGGAAATGCTTAGCATAGTAGTTGGCACATTAAAATATTCACAGGTGGACATACCTCAAAGCTGGAAAGTCTTCTCTCCTAGTGTTCTACAAATTTTCCCTTAAGGAAATCGGCATATTGGGATGAGGGAAACCTCTCAGAGGATCAAGTGTGAGCAAGAGTCAGGCCTGAGTTCAGATCCCCAGAACTCACTTTTAAAGCCAGACACAGTTGTGCGCGTCTGGAATCTTAGTGCACGTAGGAAGAGATGGGAGGTGCAGACGAGAAAGCAGCTAGAAGCTTGTAGGTCTGCTATCTCGGCACCCTGCCAAGGTGGAAGGTGAGGTCTGCCACCCAAGGGAGTCCTCCCAGCACCAGCCTCCCACATAAGGAACTCGAAAACAGAAAGGGCCGTGGCGTGTCGGCACTAAGTGAGACATCTCTGTCACACCCTCCTCCAAGGGCTCACGTTTTGGGAAATGGGGTAGAAAGAATGTCAGAGCCAAAGGAAGGGGAAGACTGCTTATAATGCTATCTTCCACAGACAAAGTGGCCCTGATATTCATGACCTCACACAATCTATATAAGACCTGAATAGTAGGAGGAAAAATGATGACGTCACAATAGAACAGAGACCAGTTGGAAAGAAGGGATTCAGTGGCGGGGGTTGAGGAGAGGGAAAGGGAGGCCCGAGATCATGATCGTGTATGGAAGCTGTTAATAAAAAGTTTAAAAAAGGGCTGGAGAGATGGCTCAGCGGTTAAGGCACTTGCCTGTAGTGCCTAAGGCCCGGGTTCAATTCCCCAGGACCCACATAAGCCAGACCCACAAGGTGGTGGCCCTGGTGCTCTCTCTCTCTCTCTCTCTCTCTCTCTCTCTCTCTCTCTCTCTCTGTATTTCTCTGCTTGAAAATGAATAAAGTATATAAAAAATAAAAAAGTTTACTTTAAAAAAAAGTTTAAAAAGAAAAGAATGTATACTATCAGCAACTGTGTGTTACTTGTAAATTTAATGAAAAATCAACTTCATCTTTAGCTGTAAAGGAGGATACACAGCCTTATCAGACATTAATCAAAACACTAGGAAAGGGGTTGGAGAGATGGCTCAAATCGATAAGGTGTTCGCCTTCAAAGCATGACGACCCAGGCTCGATTCCCCAGTACCCTTGGAAAGCCACATATACAAAGTGACATGTGTCTGGAGTTTGTTTGCAGTGGCTGGAGGCCCTGACACACCCATTCTGTCTCTCTTCCATTTCTGCTTGCAAATAAATAAATAAATATTTTTTGAGAGTGTAAAAACATTTTCTTGAAGTGTTACAGAAGACTTAGAAATGATTAAGTTTGTACATTTAAAAGTGCTCAAAATCCAGTTAATTACACAATGATAAAATCCAGTGAAATGAAAAACACACTTCCACTTGGTCCTCTCACTTCAAAAGCCTTACAAAGAGCCATCTGATGATTACTAATGAGGGGCTGAAGGCACATAACAATTCCTTCACACACACCCAGTTCCTTACAAAACAACCTGTTAGCCCTTCGCTGGAAGAGAACAGGACTGAAACCACTGCTTCCTCCAAAGATTCAATAGATGAACACACTGCTGAGAAACTAGTCACTTTAGTAACATGCAAATAAATATAATTTCTCCTCATTTCAGCAATAGTTTATACTATAAAGTCACATTTCTCCAAGGAAACCATTCACACCAGACACACCAGCGCATATTGTAGTTTTCAGTATTATCTGTGGGTGATGGGTTCAGAAAGCTGGCTGGTTAATCATTTACTTTAATGAAAGTTGCTGTGGTGATGGGCACCAGCGCTGGGAACTTGACGTCACACTGTTCAGTGCCCCAGTACCACTCCAGATAGACAGACTATGCTGCGACAGACAGACAAGCAACAAGCCTCTGCTGAAGAGAAACCAACTATTAGTAGGAAAATTTTCTTTAAGGGCTTTAAAGCCATCAACATAATAGGTCACAGCAATGGATGCCAAAATTCAGAATGAATATGAAGTCTTGGAAGAGGCTTCTCCTTTTTCTCAACATTTGTGGAGTTTTCTGGTGGCTCGTGCAGAGACACCCGAGCTTAACCAGCCCCCTGCCCACAGGACCCGCCATCCTGAGGTGACCCCCTCACATGGAGATGTGGGTTCTTAGAACCTGAGGGATGCTGTCAGGGTGACACGATGTCCAGGGACCCTTCAGACACTGAGCACCCAGCTTGCACAGCCACTCCTCCCGACCCCACTGCCCCCAGCTGGCCGAGTCCTAAATATATATATATTGATAACGCTAGGAAAAGATAAAACATCTCCCCTTCCAGGTTAAATGGCTAAAATAACGGGGAGAAATGCTCTTTTGTAACTACTGCCAAGTGTCAACTCCTCATCAAAGCCACAGGTACATTTCAAAAACAGTTTTCATTTGGGAAAAGCAACAACTCAAGTAGAGTAAAAAATAAAATAAAAAACTAGCAGAGGCTGGAGAGATGGCTCAGTGGTTAAAGGTGTTTGTTGACAAACCCTGAGAGCCCAGGTTTAGTTCCCCACTACCCACATGAAGCCAGATGCACCAGGTGGCCCACGTGTCTGGAGTTCATTTGCAGTGGCAGGAGGACATGCCCATACTCTTTCTCTCTGCCTCAAATAAATAAAATATTTTAAAAAAGCTAGAAGGAATCTGAAGGTGTGCAGAGGAAGGAGTCCCTCAGAAGGAGGAGAAACAATCCGAATTACCTTGAAGATCTCTGGGCCTTGCTTGTAGGTGAAAATGAGTTAGAAAGCACATGGATCTTGAGTTCCTTCCAGCACTTTCTCTGACTCGGAGTTATTCCAAATGCAAAAGAAGTTAACTCCCCATCTGGCCCTCTCACTCCATAGAAACAATACACCACAGTATCATTTTTTTTTATATCTTCTTTTTTTTTTTTAGTTTTTTTTTATTGTTCATAATGAGTTATATTGTTTAGTGGGCCAACCATGAGTTGTTATTCCCAATTTCCCGTTGCCCAGAGAATGATTGGATGTACAAGGGACCCACAGCCATAGCCATTCACACAGTATCATTTTAAGAGTCAAGGTGTCAGACTCTTGTTTTGAATGTTAAAATGCTACGTGACTGCAAAAGTTAAAACCCTTCCCTTCTGAAAGTTGCAAGCGTTGATTCATCAGAGGATAAAACCCATCACCACTGCAAACCACAGTGGGTTTTCAAGCACGCAATCCTGGATAAATGCTCAGGGTTTGTTTGCTGGCTCTTCTGCCAAAAGCACAAAGTGATATGCCCAGAAGCTAGTCTTCTTCAAGTAGAATAAATAAATTAATAAATGTTTTTTAAAAATTACAAACTCGGGCTGGAGAGATGGCTTAGCAGTTAAGACATTTGCCTGCAATTCAGAAGGACCCGAGTTCAACTCCCCAGTGCCCATGTACAGCCAGATGCGCAAGAGGGCCCATGTGTCTGGAGGGCCTCTCTCTCTCTCTCTCTCTCTCTCTCTCATAAATAAATAAAATATTTTTTTTTAAAATTACAAACTCAATCTGAATTATTTTCACAAGATAGGGAAGGGGAGTCATATAGAACAAATCATGAGCAATGGTTTTCATGCTTCCAAATTCTGTTTGTTTGTTTTTGGGGAGGGGAGGGTCTCACTCTAGCCCAGGCTGACCTGGAAACTCATTCTGTACTTCCAGGCGGCCTCAATCTCACTGCGATCCTCCTACTGTGGGTTAAAATTGTCTATGTGCACATACAGTGAGAGACATTTTTCATAGAACTTTAAATGTAAAGTGGAACTTAAGAAAAAAATCACTTAAGAAATCCCATCTTAAATAATGGAAATACTTTAACTACATCACTCACACATTTGACTGGGTTCCAAGTGCTTATCTAAACAGAAGCAATGCAATTAAACTGCCTTCACTCAAAACGGGTCAGAAGGCAACTACCCTATTACTAGCCACTGATAAGTTATGACAACACTATTTCATAGCCTGTCACCATATTTCCTTTAACCCCCAGCACCAGGCCCAAGATTCCCTCAGTGCTAAGGGCTTATCACACAAATGCTTTAGTGAATCAACAGTGAAAGATCAGGGCTGCATCGCTACAGCCAGAAATAGATAATTACCTGGAAATAAGGGCTAGGAGATGAACTGCCATTTATTTACCTGTTTTTCTCAGGGATTTATTTTCTAATAACCAGCATAATTTTAAATACTAACCACAAAAAGAAATCTAATCTGGAAAGTTCCATAGGAAATAGGACTGGAAAACTGTTCTATCACAACAGTACTTCACGGTCCTAGTATTGAATTGTATTTTAACAATACAAGACTGATACCATTTATAATCACTATGTAGATAATCCAAAAATCACTCTCCAGATCTCATACCTACAGGAAAGCTATTAGAGTTAATATATATAATTTATTTATGAGAGAGAAGAAAGAGAGAAAAATGGCACACCAAGGCCTCTTGCCACTGCAAATGAATCCAGACTTGTGCATTATTTTGTGCATCTGGCTTTACAGAGTACTACCAAGGAATTAACCAGCAGGCTTTGCAAGAAGGAACTTTAACAGCCGAGCCATCTCCCCAGCCCTACCTTTTTCAAGGTAGGGTCTCGCACTAGCCAGGCTGACCTGGAATTCACTATGTAGTCTCAGGATGGCCTCGAATTCATGGCGATCCTCGTGCCTCTGCCTCCTGAGTGCTGGGATTAAAGACATGCACCACCAAGCCTGTCTTTTTTAAAAATTTAAGCTAAATATTTAATTTACTATTTAAGCTAAATACCTTACTCCTGCCATTAAAGTATGATTTTCTCTTTCTTGATGGCATGAAAAAGCAGCCTACAACAGAACTAAAAGTACTGCCATATGCAGAGGTCATGACCTTCTGCTTCAGTCTAGGCACCAGGTCCTGCTGCGGCTGCCCTGCAGGAACCGCTCTGCACACTAAAAGGAAGGTTACACCAATATATGGCCTTTCCTGGAAACTTAAAGCCAAATCCTTAGAAAGTATGTGAAGTCCTGAGATGCCTTTGTAGACAAACAGTGTGGGTTTTTATTTCTAACCACATGAAAAGCTCGCGCTCTCTCTCACTCAGTTGAGGACTCTTGCCTTCTGGTTTCATGTGACATCCATTCAAGGGGACGCATCCGGGTGCCTTCGAGTCCTTCACAGCAGCGCTCACATCTACATGTGGACTCTCCTCAGATGACCTCCCCTGGAAACCCTGTCAGTAGAGATTGTGAGCATGCTGAGAAGTTCTTTCACCACAAAACAGCCATGGTGACTCTACTTTAAAAAGGATTCCTGGAAGGAGAAGCAGAGGGCATAGGGGAGGGAAACAAATTATGATACGTGTGTGAAAATGCCAGTGAAGCCCATTGCTTTGTATACTAATAAAAATATATACATTTCATCATCTTTTAAAAAACATTTATTTGGGCTGGAGAAATGACTTAGCAGTTAAGGAGTTTGCCTACAAAGCAGAAGGACCCGAGTTTGATTCCCCAGGACCCTCAGAAAGACAGATGCACAAGGCAGCGCATGTATCTGGAGTTTCTTTGCAGTGACTGGAGGCCCTGGTGTGCCTATTCTCGGTGTCTGCCTCTCTCTCTCTCTCCCTCTCAATAAGTAAATAAAATATATATTAGAACATTTATTTTATTTTATTTTATTTAAGAGAGAAACAGAGAAAGAGGCAGAAAGGACAAAGTGAGTATGGGTGCGGCAGGGCTTCCTGCTGCTGCAAACAACTCCAGATGTACACACCACTTTAGTGCATCTGGCTTTACGTGGGTACTGAAAAACTGAACCCAGGCTATCAGACTTGGCAAGCAAGCACCTCTAACTACTGAGCCATTTCTCCAGCCCTTATTTTCTGAAAATATATTGCATAGCAGACCTAGTGCTATATACTAGGGACACAAAAACATGACATGCCTCTCTAATCCCTAAAGGATCTCACAGGTTAACAGGAAAACAGCCCTAAATGTAAACGTCTCCAAAGTATAGAGATGGAAAAGATAATGCATCATCATGATGGTACCAAATCATATGAAAAGAAGCTTAATGTAACTAAGCAGAATGTCAAGTTCACCTTGGAAGACTTCCAACCAACGAATGAAGTGAGCTATGTGTGCATCGTGCTTGCTTCAGATAAGCCACACTGCTGCCCCACCCAGAAACACCATTAAAAGTGACTGAGGCGACCACAAGTTTTTTTTAACCAACAAAGCTTCTTGGCAAATCCTCACTGTAGAGGATCTATGTCCACAGCAGAGGAATATTCTTCTTCATTCCCTTTCTTGTTAAGATAGGAGTGACACACAGCTGCAATCCCAGCACTTGGAAGGCAGAGGGGTTGGGGACAGAAGGGCACCGTCTTGTCCACACCAGGTGAGCACCTTTCTAAGAAGAGGCTATCACGGGGTTTGCCTAATCCAGGCCTCCAACCATCATCAAGGCTCTGGGATCTAAGCTCGCCCAGAGCTGAGCTCAGGGAAAACCGTAGTTGAGAGGTGGGTGAAGTGAGGAGTGGCAGCTTTGCTGATGGACCTCCGGCCTCAGTCTTCAAATCAGGAAACAACATCATCTACCCTGAGATATGTGAACTTCAGGCCTGAGCAGGAATGCTGCAGAGTTCCTCCACTTGTTGAGTACCTCACCTTTAGTCTTTCTGTTTGCTGGATAAAACACAGCAGCTATAGTCAAGAACTACCTGGTCTGTAAGTTCTCCCCTCTAAAACATACTTAATATTACATTTCCTGGTAAGAAAATAACTTGGGAGGGCTGGAGAGATGGCTCAGGGGTTAAGGCACTTGCCTCCAGTGCCTAAGGCCCGGGTTCAATTCCCCAGGACCCACATAAGCCAGACCCACAAGGTGGTGGCCCTGGTGCGCTCTCTCTCTCTCTCTCTCTCTCTCTCTCTCTCTCTCCCCCTCCCTCCCTCTCTCTCTCTCTCTCTCTGTATCTTTCTGCTTGAAAATGAATAAATAAAATATTTTAAAAAATAACTTGGGTAGGGCTGGAGAAATGGCTGAGTGGTTAAGGCGTCAGCCTGCAAAGCAAAAGGATCCAGGTTCAATTCCCCAGTACCCACATAAGGCCAGATGTCTGGAGGCCCTGGTGCACCCATTCTCTCTCTCTCTCTCTCTCTCTCTCTCTCTCTCTCTCTCTAATAAAAGAAATAAAGCATTGTATAAATGATTGTTTAAAAAAAATAACTTGGGAAATTTGGATTCCAAAGGCAAGGTATAGTGGAAGGAGAAGAATTCCACTCTCAGGGCATAGTAGATATTTTCAATAAATATCATAGAAGAGAATTTCTCCCATGTAGGGAAAGTGGTCCCAATACAGATACACCAAACAGACAAAACCAGGAAAGAATCTCTCCATGCCATATTATAATTAAACTACTGTATGTGCATAGCAAAGAAAATATTTTGAAGGCAGTAAGAGAGAAGGAGCAGGTAACTTATAAAGGCAAGCCCATTAGAATAACTGCAGATTACTCAACACCTACCTTAAAAGCCAGAGGGCTTGGGTGATGTATTCCAAGTTCTGAAAGATAACAACTGTCAGCCAAGATTATTCTATCTGGCAAAGCTCTCCATTGCAACTGAAGGAGAAATAAGGACGTTCTACAACAAAGACAAGCTAAACGAATATATGTCTACAAAGCCAGCTCTATAAAAAAATACTGAAAGGGATCCTTCAGACTGAAGAGAAAGAAAAACCCATACATGAAAAGACAGGAAAAAATAAACCATATTCAAATAATAGGTAATAAAAGAGAGTAAAGGAAAAACTACAGAAACAAGAAATGTAAGAACAAACACCTTTCAATAATAACTCTTAACATCACTGGCCTCAATGCTCTGACAAAAAGACACAGACTTACACACTGAATTAAAAGGCAGGATCCTTCTATTTGTTGCCTCCAAGAAAAGCCATGAAATACCTCCTGAGGGTGAAAGGATGGAAAACAGTGTTTCAAGCAAATGAGCCTAGGAAACAAGCAGGTGTTGCTATCCTAATATCAGACAGGATAGACTTCAAACCAACAGTAGTTAAAAAACATAAGGAATATTCAACAGGAGGGCATTACCATTATATATACAAATGCACCAAATAACCAAATACAGGTGTCCCAATTTCATTAAACAAACACTACTAGAATTGAGGTCACAGGTAGCACCAAGTACAGACACTTCAAGCCCCCACTCTTACCTATTGACAGGTCATCCTGATGGAAAATAAACAGATAAACATCTGGACTGAATGACACTAGAAAACAAATGGACCTAACAGACATCTACAGAACTTTTCATCCTAATACCATAAAATACACATCCTTTTCAGCAGCACATGGAACATCCTCAAAATAGACCATATGTTAGGACATAAAGCAAATCTGAACAATTTCAGGAAAATTGAAATAATTCCCTGTACTCTATCTGGTCACAACAGAATTAAACTACAAATCAACAGCAAGAAAAACTTTAGAACATACACAACCTCATGGAAATTAAACAGTGCACTACTGAATGATTAGTGGGTCATTGAAGAAATCAAGAAGGAAATCAAAAAATTCCTAGACTCAAATGAAAATGAAAACACAACATATTAAAGCCTTTGGGACACAATGAAGGCAGTCCTTAAAGAGAAATTTATAGCTTTAAGTGCCTATACTAAGAAACTAGAAAGGTCACAGGTAAGCAACTTAATGCTTCACCTTAAGGCCTTGGAAAAAGAAAAACAAGACAAACCAAAAATCAGCAAACAAGAAGAAATAAAAAAAAATAGGGTGGAAATTAATGAAATAGAAAACAAACAATATAAAGAATCAATTAAACAAAGAGTTGGTTCTTTGAAAGGATAAACAAGACTGACAAATCCTTAGCAAATCTGACCAAAAGAAAGAGACACAAATGAATAAATTAGATGAAAAAGGCACCATTACAACAGATACCAATGAAATTCAAAAAATCATAAGGACATACTTTAAGAACATATACTCTACCAAGTTTGACAATCTGAAAGAAATAGATGATTTCCTTGACCTACCAAAATTAAATCAAGATGACATAAACCATTTAAGCAGACTTATAACAAGTACAAAGATCCAAGCAGTTATATAAAAAAAATCACCCTACTAAAAAAAAGTCCAGGCCCAGATGGATTTACTGCTGAATTCTATCAGACATTCACTGAAGAACTAACATTGATGCTTCTCAAACCTTTCCGCAAAATAGATAAGGACGGAATATTGACAAACTCCTTTATGAAGTCAGTGTAACACAGGTATCAAAACTAGACAAAGATAGAACAGAAAAAGAAAATTACAGACTAATCTTGCTCATGAACATAGATGCAAAAATTCTCAGCAAATTACAGAATACAAATTTTCATCAAAAAGATCATTCACCCTGTCCAGGTAGGATTTATCCCAGAGATGCAGGGATGAATCCACATATGCAAATCGATAAATATAATAAACTACATAAATGAACTGAAGGACCAAAATCACATGATCATTTCAACAGATGAAGAAAAGCATTTGAGAAAATCCAACATCCCTTCATGGTAAAAGTCCTAAAGAAAGTGGGAATAGAAGGAATGTATCTCAATATAATAAAGGCCATTTATGACAAACCTATAGCCAACAGCATACTAAATGGGGGAAAAACTTAAAGCATTTCCACTAAAATCAGGAACAAGACAAGGGTGTCTACTGTCCCCACTTTTATTTAATATAGTACTGAAAGTCTTAGCTATAACAATAAGGCAAGAGAGACTAACCAAAGGGGTACAAATAAGAAAAGAAGAGAACAAATTATCATTATTTGCAGATGATATGATTCTTTACATAAGAGACCCTAAAGACTCTATCAACAAACTGTTAGAACTGATAAACACTTTTAGCAACATAGCAGGATACAAAGTCAATACATAGAAATCATTACCCTTCCTATATACTAACAACAAACAGGCTTCATCAAATCAAGGAAACACTCCCATTCATAACTTCCTCAAAAAAAATGAATAAGGTGACTTGGACTAAACCTAACCAAGGAAGTGAAGGATCTCTACAATGAAAACTTTAAAACACTCAAGAGAGAAATTGCAGAAGACACTAGGAAATGGAAAGACATTCCATGTTCTTGGATTGGAAGAATCAATATTGTGAAAATGTCAATCTTACTAAAAGTAATCTATACATTTAATGCAATCCCCATCAAAATTTCACTGGAATTCTTCACTGAAATAGAAAACACAATCCTAAAATTTGAAATTACATAAAACCTGGAATAGCCAAAACAATCCTAGGCAATAAAAATAAGGCTGGTGGTATCAGCATACCCGATTTTAAGATATATTACAGAGCCATAGTAACAAAAACAGCATGGTACTGGCACAAAAACAGACACAAAGATCAATGGAATAGCACAGAGGACCCTGATGCAAATTCAGTTACAGTCATCCTATTTTTGACAAAAAGGACAAAAATACTCACTGAAGAAAAGACAGCCTCTTTAAAAAATGGTGCTGGGAAAACTGGATATCTACATGCATAAAAATAGATCCATATCTCTCTCCATGCACAAGATTCAAGTCAAATGGATTAAAGACCTTAATATCAGACCTGAATCTCTGAAACTGCTAAAGGAAAAAGTACAGGTCAGCATATTGGCCTAGGCAATGACCTTCTGAACATAACCCCAGTTGCTCAGGAAGTAAAATCATTAATCAACAATTGGGACCTCATGAAATTAAAAAGCTTCTGTGCAGCAAAAGACACTGTGAATGGAGCAAAGAGGCAATCTACCCAATGGGAGAAAAATCTTTGCCAGCTATGCATCTGACAGAAGATTAATATCCAGGATTTACAAAGAACTCAAAAAAGTAAATAAGAAATCAAACAACCCAATCAAAAAATGGACTACAGAATTGAATAGAGAATTCTCAAAGAAGAAATACAGATTGCCAATAAACATCTAAAAACAAGTTTTACCTCCTCAGCCATCAGGGAAATGCAAATTAAAACTACTCTGAGATTCCATCTCACTCCTGTCAGAATGACTACCATCAAGAAAACAAATGACAATAAATGTGGTGAGGATGTGGAAAAATAGATCCTTCTACACTGCTGGTGGGAATGTAAACTGGTACAGCCATTGTGGAAGCAGTGTGGAGGTTCCTGAAACAGCTAAAAATAGATTTACCATAGGACCAACTATACCACTCCTTGGCATATGTCCTAATGACTCTAGTCACTACCCTAGAGATACTTGCTCTTCCATATTTACTGCAGCTATATCTACAATTGCTAGGAAATGGAACCAGCCTAGATCTCCCTCAACTGATGAGTGGATAATGAAGATGTGGTACATTTATACAATGGAGTATTATTCAGCTGTAAAGAAAATGAAATTATGAAATTTTCAGGGTCATGGATGTATCTGGAAAGCATCATACTGAGGTAACGGGCCCAGAAAGCCAAACGCCACATGTTCTCCCTCATATAATGGCACAGTCAGTAGCCATAGATTGATACTAGAAAAACTTCAGTGCCAGGGATGGGATACCTTCCAGTGAGTTGTTGGCCAGGGAGGTTCCTGAAGCCCCCAGAACATTTCAGGCCATTGCCAAGGCTCTTGGTTGCCCACCAGAATGAGATGGTAAGACCCTACTGCTGAAGACCAGATATGCTTGGGCTGCAGCTCACTGAGAAATCAAGCTGGATCAGAGATGGAAACCATCCTGGTAAAAGCTATGGCTGCATGCAGCCCTATGGGAGAGAGAAGTCATCAATGGTGGTGAACAGCAGTGGACCTTGTAAGCATCTTTTTGTTTTTGTTTTTCGAGGCAGGGTTTTGCTCAAGCCAAGGCTGACTTGGAATTCACTATGTAGTCTCAGGTTGGCCTGGAACTGATTGTGATCCTCCTACCTCTGCCTCCCACATGCTGGGATTAAAGGCGTGAGTCCCCACGCTTGGTCTTGCAAGCTGTAAGAAGGGTCAGCCAGGCCAAATGAGCCAACTGGGGCAATAGTGGGGAAAACCAGTTGCTCTCTAATTGGACTGGAGGCCCGCTCCACGGGAGGGAAAGTATGCCTGGTACTGAAGACCTAATAAAAACTCTATGGTGGGGGAGGTCAAGAGCCCAAGGGGAGTAACACTAGCAGTTTTCTGGCTAAATGCATATAGTATGCCAACCAAACTGCTTTACAAGCACTTAAAAAAAGCATACTCAAATAATGCTACTCTCACTCTTGGTTTGAGAAGCTTCTCTTTTTCAGATGGCAGTGACCACTGGGATAACAAAGACATTATAGTGCTGAGAAGAAATGACAGTGGAGTGTTCAGCACTGGGACATCTCTATCACACTTTCCGAGGCTCAGGGTCTATCATGGAAAGACTAATAAGAGCCAAAGGAAGGGAAGGAATGCTTACAGTGCAAACTTCCAGACACAAAATAGCCTTGATTTTCATGTTTTCACAGTGCCTGATAATACCTACACATAATGGAAGGAAAAGATGATGACACTGAAACAAATCAGAGACTAACAGAAGGGGAAGAGATAGGAGGGAGGGGGAAGGAGTCATAATGGTTTATGGTCTATAATTATGGAAGCTATCAATAAAAAATTTTTAAAGATAGCCGGGCATGGTGGCGCACGCTTTTAATCCCAGCACTCGGGAGGCAGAGGTAGGAGGATCGCTGAGTTCAAAGCCAGCCTGAGACTACAGAGTGAATTCCAGGTCAGCCTGGGCTGGAGTGAGACCCTACCTTGAAAAACAAAAACAAATAAAATAAAATAAAAAAATAGAAGAGACTAGCTGGAAAAGAAGGGATTGGGGAGGAAAAGAAAAGTGGTGGGAGGGGATGATTATGCTATATTGTCTACATTTATGGATGGCATTAAAACTTTTTAAAAAAGAAAACAATGTCAACTCATTTCATGTTCAGTATTTCATTAGTATATTTAAGCTTAAGAACCAAGTAACATAAGAATTTTTGGTATTTGTTCTAGTGTTCCATACAGTTTGGTATACCTATAACTGCTGATATATTAAAAACACAGTAATTGCATATTCATCACAAATCAGAGGTGAAATTATAACCACTGGTTTCTTTTCTAAAAAAATATTGTTAGAGAGAGACTGGCAAAGCATGGACACACCAGAGCCTTTTGCCCCAGCAAAAGAACTCCAGACGCATGCGCTACTTTATGCTTCCAGCTTTACGCGGGCGCTGGATAACTAAATCTTGGCCCATAGGCTTTGGTAGCAAGTTCTTTAACCACTGAACCATCCCCAACCCTCTAATCATTTTTTAACACTTTCCCTCTTTTGAGGGAATGGTCCACTGTCCCCTGGATACAATACTAGGTTTCTTGCTAAGGCAAGAAACTACCCAGTGATGGCCAAGAGCAATTTCCATTGTCTTGCGATTCCATGTCATGCACACACATCCCTGGAATCATTAAAGAAGCTTCCACTAATTAATGGTTTAAACTCAGTTATTCCCTAAAACTATCCGGCTTAATTTTGCTTTTCCCTCAGATTTGGCTAGGCTGAAGTTTCTCCTTTAAACAATCCTCTACACAACAGCAAATCTATGAGTTGGCATCACATATGAGTGCAGAATCCACTCGCCAGTGACAGCACACATTGTAGGAGCACAAGATCAAGTGGCTCTAAATGAGCTCAAGTGAGGATGCCAAGCAAAGCAGACCCTGCCTAAATATGTATGTTTGCTTGATTTTTAGTGCAAAACCCTTTTTCAAGTCCCAGGCCATAGATCAGTCAGTTCTCAGATCTAGACACACACTCTTCTGCTTACTTCAAAAATCACCTTTAAAATTCCTTCGCTACATTTTTGCTACATTACTTACCTCCAGCTTGCACCTGATCCACTTGAGACTTTTTAAAAATATTATTTGCCTGTATAGTGTGGAAGTGTGTGTATGGGCACACCAGTCTCCTGCCTCTGCAAATAAATGTCAGAGGCTGCCACCGCTTTTTGCAGCTGGCCTTATGCAGGTGCTGGACATTCGAACCCAGGCAGAAAGGCTTTGCAAGCATGTACCTTTATCCACTGAACCACCTGCCCTTCCTGACACTCAGATTTAGATGCTTAGCAATGAAACACTGATGTTTTCCAAGTTAAATGCCACATGAAAACCAGACAGAAAACACTGCATTTGTGTCATTCTGTCAAAAGGGAAAATTGCAAGGTCACAAAGTTCAGAGGTTGATAAGCCCTTGAGTACTGCTGCAGATAGGAAATTTGCGGGAGGGAATGTGCGTTGATTTGTGGTGGCCACTGTCTTAACTTTATCAAACTATACACCTAAAAAGGTAATTCACTATACGTAAAATTATACTGAATGAAGACCTTCAAAAGCCATCTGCGCTTCATGATTCTTGACTAATCATGTCAGAAATCCTTATCGCCTTTTGAAGTTGTTTGAACCCCCACTAAATTAGCATCTTTTCCAGAAAAATGCACTTACTTAACCAATAGTTACAAATCAAATGGCAGCCTAGGATCCACTTTTAAACTTCAAAACTTCCCGCAGGACCTTACAGAAAACTGGGATTTTTAACTTTGCTCGACTCTGACCTGGCAATGCTCCCAGCTGCTTGCAGTCGCTCCCCCTTAACCAACTCACTTGGCTCCTTACTGACCTCTTTCCTGGCCCCAGCAAACTTAACAGAACTTCTCCTCCTGACCACAGTCACACCTTGCTTTATACATTAGTGGTACACATTTAATACAATTCGAGAAAGTGCTGTTCTTCTCAATCTGTCTTTAAGATAGCCTCACACCATGCCTTTCGGGGCTTGTGCTTAATAAAATGAGTAATGGTCTATCATACATCGAATTACAAGTACTACAGAAGAATTCCATTAACAAGTAAAAGAAAATTGCCTTAGGGAGAAATATTGGAAAAAGTTATCAAGTTATATAATTGTGGTATTCCCAAGTTTATGACCTGATCTTTTTTTTTTTTTTTTTTTGTTCCTGATGCAGGGTCCCACTGTAGCCCAGGCTGACCTGGACCTCACTGTGTAGTCAGTCCCAGGCTAGCCTCAAAGTCACGGCAACCCTCTTACCTCTGCCTCCCAAGAGTTGGGATTAAAGGTGTGCACCACACCTGGCAAGCAACAATTTCTAAATAGAATAAAGACCATCTCCATAGCAATCAAAGTACAAAGCAACTACCACCAAGCTTCCAGAGGAGATTTAATGTAACTAAGGAGGTGACAGGAAAAAGCCACTTTTGCTAGGTTGAGTTCAAAGGTCCTAGAAAGAAGCAATTGTTTGAGTTTTAAGACAATTCACAGTAAGCGAAACCCAAGAAAGTTTCCGCTGATCTAACTGCTGTTAGATGAACAGATGATGAAATCATTAAATTCTCAATGTGTATGTAGCACTTTCTGCATAAGGACAATCACAGAGCTTTCTTAGGACCACTAAAAATGCCTAAGAAAACCGATTTTGTTACCCAGGACTATTTAAAAGTATTTGCAATTGAGATTTCCTTTTTCTCTCACCTTTTTAAAATCATAATGAGCTATAAATACATTTAAACACATGGGTAGAGATCAGTACTTACTGCTCAAGGACTTTGAAGGTCTTTTCAGTCCTGAGCCACAAAGATTAAAACTCATGTAATAATTAGGTGTCTTAAATTTATAGTAAGATTAATATGAGCCAATGTATGTGGTGGTTGCTGGAAAGGTTAATGTAATCTTAAGTTGCATTAACAGAAGCAATGGCAGGCCTGCTCCTCTGGGAAATACAAGTTCAACAACAGCCTGCTGGCTTACACCATAGTGTTGACTGCAATCCAGAAAACACCAGGCAGGTTAACCAGCAATATTCAGGGTATCTGAAATCATGTTAGAGGAAGGACAAGGGGGAAAACTGACTACTGGTCTCAGACTAAGAGGTGACAGCTGATTCGAATTACCTCCATGGCCATCTTTCCAGCCTTATTTAATTATGCTCTAAGAAAGAATGAGAAGTCGAGATTTATTTTCATTCTGCATTTATGGAATTATTAGCTGTCCTTAAGAGGCAAGGAACTGTTTATCTGGAGTCTCAAACAGGGGATGGCCATTACAATCGCTTGCAATTGTTTTTAGGTACCTTTAAGATTTGGACTGGGCTGGAGAGATGGCTCAGCGGTTAAGGCACTTGCCTCCAGTGCCTAAGGCCCCTGGTTCAATTCCCCAGGACCCATATAAGCCAGACCCACAAGGTGGTGGCCCTGCTGCTCTCTCTATGCTTGAAAATGAATAAATATTTTTTAAAAAAAATTTGGACTGATTCATACACTAGAGTCAAATGAGGGCTGGAGGGATAGCTCACTGCTTAAATGATCTTACTTAAGTCTGTGGGTCTGGGTTTGATTCCCCAATACCCACAAAGTGGTACATTTGTGGAGTTTCTTTGCAAGGTCAGGAGGTCCAGATGCACCATACCTCCCCCCCTCATGCAACTATTTTTTAAAAGTTGATTTTAAAAAATGACCATACTTATATAATGCTACTCTCACTTTTGACTTGAGAAGCTTCTTTTCAGGTGGCAGTGACCACTGGGAAAGACAAAAAAGACACCACAGTGCTGAGAAGTGACAGTGGAGTGTTCAGAGCCAAAGGAAGGGGAGGACTGTTCACAACGCAAGCATCATGACATAAAATTGAACTGATATTCATGACTTTGCAATGTCAGACACTAGCTTTATAAACCTTCAAAATGGGAGGAAAAGGAGACTAATTGAGAGGGTGAAGGAGGAAGAGCAGTGGAGAGGAAATTATCGTTTATTGTCTATAATTTATGGAAGCTGTCAATAAGAAGTTTTAAAAAAGTTTTCTGCCCAAGATGATTGCAACATTGATTGAGCACCTTCTCCCGCAGAATCACTTGAGATTTCTGACCAGTACTAGAGGGGGGAAGAGATAGAGGAAAGGGTAGGGAGGGAATCATAATGGGTTATAGTCTGAGTATGGAAAGCGATCAATAAAAAATTTAAAAAGTTGAATGAAGGGGGCCGGAGAGATTGCTCAGTGGTTAAGGTGCTTGCCTGCAAAACCTAAGGACCAAAGTTTGATTCCCCAGCACCCATGTAAAGCCAGATGCACAAAGTGGTACACACATCTGGAGTCTGGGCCCTGGTGTGCCCATTCTCTTTTCTGCTTGCAAATAAATATTTTTTTAAGAGTTGAATGTAGAATTCTTGATTCCAACATAATGGGGTTTTTAAAAAGTGTTTTGTGTCATTAATTTGTGCTATTCAACTTTAGCAGGTTCAAGCTCTACTTGTGGATACCATATTCACAACTAAAACCAGCTCAAATGGACCTGTAGGCACAGTGGTAGAGCACTTTCCACATGGCCATTCCCAGTGCTGTCTGACAGAATGCAAACAGCCTTCACTACTCCTGTAAACCCACAAACCATTAATTAAATGTAGCCTGAAATACTATCCCCAGAACAAAAATAATTCCACAGAAAATTAATGTCGGGTATCACTGTTTGGATGTTCCCAGTTCTTGGGGCCTTGTTTTAAGAGGGTAAATAAAGCAAATGTACAAGTTTTAGATACCAGATTTGCATACCAGAACCAGGCTTCCTGAGAGCAGCATGTTACTGTTTGAATTCTTTTGATAGGGTCTAGCATTTCTCTTCTGTGCATGTCCCTTCCCATCATGCATCTGATTTTAACCACATATACCTGTGCGTAGGATGGTAAGTAGGGGCTCCTCCCTCTCTCCAAAGGACAGATTGCCTTTACAGGGTGTACATGCATCCAAAACCAAACTGGGGAAAAGTTCCTCCCTCTGTGTTACCAAGGGATTGGGGATGTAATTTATTTCCACTGTTCAGAGCAGGTGTAAGTGGAGGCAGGAGGGTGTCCCAGGCTGCTAAGGGCACTCTTTTAGGAAAGCTAAGCTTTCCCCCATGCTTGTCTCACTTCCAAATCACTAGGCATTCCTAAGACTTAGCCCTACTAAAAAACATCCTTATAGATTGGTTCTACCCTCCCAGAGCATATACATTTCCCTTAACATTAAAAAAAAAATTCCCAAGTAGAGAAGGGGGTGTCCAAATACGAATAAGTACTGTATTTAATGTAAGTACAGTATTTAAGGCTCAAATAAAAAAACTGGTAATTACACAAAACCTTGCTTTTGGTCATAATGGGATTTTAGCTTATCTACTGCCTAGTAACAGGAACATCTATTTTTCACTTTAGCATGCTATGCAAATGACTGTGTATTATATAATTTCCAACACTGATAATTTAGTAACAGATTGAGACCTACAATACGTATTTGTTCGCTCTTACCTAATTGAAACATATTCAGAGGCTACAGTATTAAAAATGTTCATATCTGAGTATAACAAGACCTGACAAAAATGTACTTGACAAGATCATATATTTATCAGCCTTATAAAGTGAACTTTAGGAAGGCCGAGTAGAAAACTAGCAGATATTTCATTAGTCTGTTTTTGTGGATTCCAATTTCAAAAAATATTACACTTTATATCCCATTAGATCACATACTGATTAACCTAACAAAGCATCACATCATGCTCTTAAAAGTACTGCTTAAATGACTGCTTAGTTAAGAAGTGCTCCTGGTGGAAAAAAGGCTAAATAAGTAATAACACTATGGTTACAATAGATTCCCCATACCTGGTAAAAACAGCAGAAAAAGATACTGAAGGACTTTGGCCAAAATTAGTATAAATAGACTTTATTGAAGTCAGTGCCTCTGTACTGAGACAGAAGATTGTGTCTACATAAGCACAAGTTGTAACATTTCACAACTTCTAAAAGGAATGTCAACAATTACAACGATCATGCATACCATGGTCGATAATCACATTTTAGAAGCATTTTCAACCATTTCTAAAGAAATGCTTGTAACATTGTTATATATAGAACTACTTTCAATAAACTGCAAAACATTGATCGACTTTTCCAGTATAAGCTACAGTGTCAACACAAAAGGGAGGCATAAATGTTTAATTTATGAAATCAGAATGGAATATTTACTGTAAAGAAAAATTAAAAAGCTTTCAAATAAAGGCCATTATTGAACCAACATGAAGAGAGCACAACTTGAACTTTTGAGTTCATCATCTTTTAAAGCTGTCCCCTGAATAACTTCAGTTCTGTAAGCAGTGAATTCAGTACTGTGAGTATTCCTTGGATTGAAGTTTGGCAATAATGCGGTCCAACTGTCTTTTTGCTTCACACTGTGGAAAATTGCTCATGTCATAATATTGAGGGGCAATTTTCACCAACCTGTTCAGAAGGGGAGAGAAAGTTATCAACATTTCAGTGAAGTAGAGTTGCTAATAAGCTAGGCATTAATCACACCGCTGATGAATAAAGGCAAATGTACAAGTAAAAAAATCAAGATAAAAATATAATTAGCAAATCTTACAAACATCATTTTTAGTTTAGTGCAACAGTTTCTTTCATGAGCATGAACATATAAAGCCACTGAGTTGTTCACTCCAATACACTTCTCTGGCCTGCTTCTTCAAGGTTATGATAGCAAGTTCTATACAAGAACTAGATTTTCAAACGAGTGCATCTTCTCATTCTCAATGTTTTAATAGCTACAAATATATAGACTGTAACACAGCCAACATCTTTTACAAAGTTAAGCTATAGAATTTTTCAACAATGCTTTAAAAAGATAAAATGGTAATGTTCTACACAATTTAAGTGTCAAGAGGCATAGATCAGTTAAAGACATTTCAAAACATTAAACAAGTGATACCACTTAACAAATGCCTTCAGTACAGCACTCTGGGCTGACATTCCCCATCACAACTTATAAAAAACAAAAACCATTGAGGTTGGCATCATTATGCTTAAAACAAAATAACCAGTACTAATTACAAATTTTAACAGCTAATATGCCAAGATACAAAGTATGGCAATTTTTATGCTTTCATAGCTCCCCAAAATACCAACATGTAAGAGCTGACATAATAGTCAATATAACAGGGGAAATATTGAAGATAGACTTCTACAGCTAGAAGGTGGTATGAACTTGAGTTTAGCACAGAAGCAGAGAATGGCTCCAATTCTGCCCATACCACCCCACCACCACTCCCACTGACCTCTCACCAAGGACTGTATCAGGCAATGATACCATTGTATTAAATGTCAAGGAGAGGATACGGTCATACAAAGAGAATGCAATGTCTCCAGAAAGACTAAGAGGCTATTCTCAGCAGGTAATTGAAAACAAAAGTGTGCTTACCATTCAGGCTTGATATCTGTACATGTCCGGATATAATTCTTTGTTGTTAGCACAAACTCATTATAAAGCACCCATTCAGGCTTGTGGTCAAGAACAGTGGAGGGATGCAGCTGAACCACCTGGTTATCTTTCACAGTTAAGTAATGCCCTGTTCGTTCTAAATGTGCCACCTGAAACCAAAACCCAGTTAATTAAAACAATGCTCACATAAGCTAGTTACAAAAGTCCTATAAAGCTACTATTATGTAACTAAAACTAGGCAGGCCTCATGGTCTGCTTTTGATTCTATGGCTCTTTCTAGCTACTATTACATGATAAAAGCAGGGACCAACAAGTATATTTGCTACAGGCTAAATTCAATGTATAATTGATAAAACAAGGAATGACTCACATCTTTAAATGACTGGAGGGGAAAAAGACTCAAAAGCTTATTTTGTAAAATATGGGAAAAAAAATCACCTAAGATTCAAACTTCAAGGTTAACACAGGTACACCTATAGTGGCTGCTATCAATCACACCAACAGAGAAGGCAGAGTTGAGAAGCTATGACAGACCTAACGGGATAACATCACCTAATATTTACCATCTGGTATGTCTCAGCCTGATCTTAAGCACCATGTGCCAACTACAGAGTAGATAAATCACCCAAGACTAAGATTTAAAAAATTTTTTAAAAGCACAAAAAGATAGCCTATGTAGAGAATAGCATTAAAAAAAGAGAGAGGTCAGCCTGGGTTAGGGTAAGATCCTATCTAGTAAGATCCTATCTAGAACACCCCCCCCCAAAAAAAAGGGGCAGCAGCTAAGAACCTTGGGCCTCAGTTTCCCCAGGTGACTGCTGCAAATGGAAGTGCCCTGGTCTGGCTAATGAAGTTGGCTCACGCACCATGTCATCACGCATCTCTAGCCAGCCCAGCAGTAACCGGCTGCCCCTCAGGATGAGCTGTGGGGTGTGGGTAGCAGCCAGAAGTCCTGCGGGACCCAGTAGGGCCTCTTGGGATTGTGTGAGCCAGGCCCAGCCCCTCCCTGGAGGCTGATGATCCAGAGGTTCCTCTTGATGTCCTTTCCCCCCCACTTTTACAAGTGCCTAATACAATACATTTAAACTAAATAAAAATATTTTAAACCCCTCTGTATCTGAATTGATCTTAATAGACATTTGTGGCTTTTGCAATGACCCAATGACTCAATGATCATAGTTAGAAATACCACTGAGTATGACACAGAAATGAAAATTAACCATTTAAATTTGGAGATGCCTAGATAAAAAGAGTAAGTGAACAGTGCATTCTGGGATCCATCAATGTAACTATTTTATCTTAGTAATAGTATGATTAAAAAAATTTCTAAAATTGTTTCCAACCTAATGGAACTCCTAACTTTGCTATAAAGGGTACTGGGTAATTTCTCAATAAACATACAATCCCAAGCATACAAATTTATTCAGAGCATCTAGATGTAATCCAACATTGAAGACTGATTTTTATAGATGTTCTAATCTCATCTTTGTATTTAAGTTGAAATTTTTGAGAAATCACATACTATGTAAACATTTATGCATTCCAGAATTATCCACATACCTGCATAAAATAACCAGTAACCAAAGCTTTTCTTATATTAATATAATAGTCCCTGCTTGTAAAGTCAGTACTTCGACGAGGCAAATTAAATCTGTCCATAATTCGAGATAGCTGCTGGCGCACATTGTCTGCTGACATCAGGGACCGGTAGTTAATGAAGTTGTCATAACACCACTGAACAGATTCATGATCTAAAAGGTTGGAGGGGAGAAAACAAAGGGGGGGGGGGGGAATCATGAATCATTCACAGGATCATTTCCAAATTAAAGAGGAAAAATTTTATGAATAAACTAAACAATCTAGAAAATGTACATCACTTTAACTGTAACTCTGCCAACATGAAAAACCACTCTATTCTTGTATGTGTGCGTGTGAACGCGCGCACACACACGCATGAGCATGCACCAGGGTCTCTTGCTGCTGCAAATGAACGCACACTTGGCTTACAAAGGTGGTTGGGGAATTGAATCTAGACAGGACGGTTTTGCAAGCAGGGTCAACCTACTAAGCAGACACAGTGTGCGCTTCTGTAATCCCAGCACTCCTCCAGCTAGGTGGGAGAAAGAAAAAAAGAACCTTGGAAGATAGTGAAATTGCAAGCCTGCCATACACAATGGCAATAGCAAAAGACTTTGCCTAAAAGATAGTGAAAGTTAAGGATACCAAAGTTTATTCTCTAACCTCCTCCACACCCACACAAATATTTGGGGGAGGGAAAGACAATCTTCAAGGGGCTAAGAAGACAGCTCAGTGGGTAAAGTGGTAGTCATGAAACCATGAGGACTTGAATTCAGATTTGCAGTGATCATGTAGAATGCTGGGATTGGTGCATCTATAATTCCAATGCCCAGGAGACATAGGTCCTGGTATTGTCTACTCTCCCCCCTCTCAACTTAAACATGTAAAACAAACAAACAAACAAAACCACAAGGCAAAACAGCGACTACGGAAGAAACCTGAGGTTGATGTCTGGCTTCCACACACACATGTATATATACATGCACACACGCATGCAACCGATCAAATACAACATAAAAGCTATAAAAACAAACTTCAAATAACTATTATATATAATTTCTTTAATTGTGCCTGAACAAGAACCCTGTAAATGTAACTTTAATAGTTTAGTTTCTGCCTCTCCTCAATTTATAAGCAAGCCTGAAATACAGGTGGTAGTTTGCCAAGATGCCTGAAACTTACATTTATGTTTAAATAAAACCTAAGCACTTCAAGTAATTTTGCCACATGTTAACATTTTTCGCTACTGATGAATACTTCATTTCTAACCAAACCAGCATTACTTAACTCAGAGTTCAAAATTAGAGGGGTTGGGAAAAGCCCTTTACAGTGACACCTTTCATGCCTCAAAGAAAATCACATCAGAAAATCAGCATCATTTGCTTGACAGATCTTTGATAAATAAAACTGTGAGGGTTAAAAAAAAAAACCCGTGTGTTATAAAAGGGGTGGGTGGGAATGGGGGGGCGGAAGGTAATGAAGAACTACAACCACGGTCCAAGAATTAGAGCACATACGTCAGTGAAACTTTTTTTCCTCCTTGGTTCTAGGGCCAATTATAATGTCTAACGTTATCTTAACAGACTTACAGAAAAGCAGTAGGTAGACATTCTTTTTAATAACATTCAAAATTCTCTATTGAGAATTTCATTACAAAAAAAAAAATCAGCCCTGTCCAGGCCAGCACTCGGGAGGCAGAATTAAGAGTAGATTGCTGTGAGTTCGACTGATGTGGAACTCACTTTGTAGCCAAAGCTGGCCTTGAACTCACGGCCCGTAGGGTCTCACTCTAACCCAGGCTAGCCTGGAAGTCACTATGTATGTAGTCTCACGGTGATCCTCCTACCCCTACTTCCCTGGTGCTGCAATTAAAGGCATGTGCCACCAAATATTTGTGTGGGCATGGAGTTTAGAGAATATTCAGTACCCGTTCTTGCCTTTCACCATGTTTTAGGCAAAGTCTCTTGTTTTTGCTACCATACCTGGCTAATAGAGCTGATTTTGGTGAAATGTGCCATTTTTAAACTAAAGAGGAAAAAAAATGCAGAAACAAACACAGCATTATCAGAGAAGATATCTGTAAAGCAAACCAATAGATGACACAATTAAAGACAACAGTATTTCGACATCCAGTGCCAAATATGTGAGGTTATTTGCTTGGCAAGTTTATTTTCTATGAGGGTTTATTTTTTAAATAATTTGAGAGAGCAACACACACCAGGTGAGCAGCACAGCCTAAGGCTAGTGCCTGGTTCCAAAACATTTATTTTATTCCTCTTGTTTCCAAAAATTATAATTCATGATGTAAAGACCTCCTACTAATAGATCAGTTCAAGAACTCTACATTCCTTTTTATATGTGAAACTTGCTGGTGAGTGGAAGATAGTAACACAGACTGTCGTTTACTGTTCTAAGAGGGAAGAAGACCTTGACAAAGAACACACTCATCTGCTTCAATTTTCAGAATTTCCTTCAATGTTAAGCTATTAAGTGATAATTCAAAGAACTTGAAAGATTAGCATATTTCCTTTCTTTTGAGGAAAGATGCCTATTGCTTTGTAGGCTTTTAAAATTTTGCACTTTTTCTCCAGGCATGGTGGCACATACCTGTGATTCCTAGCACCCCAGAAGGCAGTGGCAGGGAGTTCAGGAGGAATTAAAGCCTATGTAGATGTTTAGAGCATTAATTCATAGATGGATGGACAGGCTTGTCCTTTAAGTATTTGATATTTATATATCTGAATTTTGGATTTGGGGGTGGGGACTGAGACACGATCTCTAGTCCAGGCTGATCTGGATCTGTACCCACACAATGCCAAATGCATCTGGAGTTCATTTGCAGTGGCTGGAGGCCCCGGCACACCTATTCTCATTCCCTCTCTACTTGCAAATAAATTAAATTAAAAAAAAAAGTTAGCCTAAGATACACAGAGGGAAACCCTATCTTGAAACCCCTGCCCCAAAAAGTATGGAAATAAAACAGTTAAAGTATAATTTGTTTTACTGTTAAATTTATACAGTCCTTTTCTTTATAATCATCCTGCATTTTTCAATTTTTCAATTAATCTTTCCCTTGACTATAATAAACTCAAACAATTTTGATAAAAGCTGGCAATTCCACTTTAAATGCTAGTCAGGAGTTTTTCTAAAGTACCTCTGGGTTTCTAATGTAAAGCTGTCACAGATAATAGATGAAAGTGAGATGAAGGAACATCTTATATGCTACAAGTGACATTTAGACAAAAGAGTAGCTGCAATCTAATTTACACTTACTTTGTTTAAAAGCATGGTAGACATTCAGCAGTGTCAGATGATCTCCATCTATGTGGGCAAATCTCATCTTGGCCTCATCTGCGGCTTTCTTGGCCTCCGTGGGGCGAACAAAACACTGTGGGACTAAACAAGGTTGGTATGGGCCCAACACAAACGCCCATATCGATGAGTCACGCATTCACAGACAGAGGAACAAGGCCTAGCTAGGTCAGTTCACAGAGCATAGGGCAGGGCAGGATGGCCTCCAACTGCATCTTGGACTGTTTACTACCTTGATTTGGTACATCACCTAACCACATCTGTAAGACAAGAGGGTTTCAAAGCTACAGAGTTCCTGATTATTTTAACTAGATCTAAAAAGTAGGCATCAAAAACAGCTATTCTGAAGGCCATCAAGTAACTAGAAAAGTCAAATTTATTTCAACAACCAGTGCTGATAGCTCTACCAATAGCCAGAATTGTGGTGTCAATAGCCTTTTAGCTAACTGGAATTTTAAAAAAGAAAAAGAAAGGCCATGCATTCATTGCACCAAGTGGCCTCAGTCAGGTAGTTGTACTGGACACTGCATTAACTACAACAGCTTTGCAACCCATCTGCTGCCATATTATATAAGGTTTGCTTCCCTAAATCTGTGGCTATTACCAAATGGTGGGTATCACTATTAGCACCGGCGAGCAGAAGCATATGTAAACATAAAAAGAAAAAAAAAATAAAGAAACCTCGGGTTTGATGATAGCAGTAGTGGTGGAAGGTTAAACCGCCTTTAGAATTATGAAAATTCAAAAAGGCTGGGACCATCAGCCTTAGTGCTGAAGCTTTGAATAAAATACCAGTGAAAGAAAGCCGAGTTTTAAAAGGCTTACTTGAATCAAACCCTCAATATAAAAGCAAATCCAGTATTCTTAAAGTTGACAATTACTTTGAAACAGTCATATTTCAAGGGTCATTAAAATACGCAAGGGTCATTAAAATATGCAACTACAGTAGTTGTTTAGAGCCTCAGTAGTAAGTCACAATCTTAAGTTGTTACAAAGTATGCACTACATTTTTTTGAAATACAGCTTTCCTTAGTTCACTTAGCAATTTCAGTTATTTTTTAAAAGCAGTATAAAAATAAATACTTAACATGCTTGGGACTTTTTCATCACATTTTTGATGTTCTTAAAACCTTACCAATAAAATCATTGATTATCATTTCAGGTAGAAGATAATGGGAATAGTCGACAATGAGATCAAATACATTATTAAATTAATCTTTCCCATACAGTCCCCCTAAGCAGTCAAAGACATCCAAACATAATCACAGGAAATATTAAAGGTCTTGCTTAAGGTAATAGAAGCAAGGTACAGAACTTCTCACAGCTGTGTGAATGTTGACATGAACTAGCCACCAGAGTCAATGGGAGTAAGGAGAGCCCCATAGAGCCTCTGACTACAACTCAACTTCAGAAACTAAGTGGCAGACAAAGCATCACACGCTTAGCATTTTTGCTCCATGATCTCTTCCTCTTCCTATTTTTAACTTTTCCCACAAGTGGCCTTGGTGTAAAAAAAAAAAAAGCTACACTTATGCTTAGTCTTCTGATCATCTAATAACCACACAGTTGAAGAGTATGTCTAATTCTTTTTAACTCTTGTACCACACCTTCTCTAAAACCTAGTCTCGGGAGAACTCAAAGAATCTAACAAAGGCAGACAACAACCTACCACCACGTCCGCAAATGACTACCATATGAAAGGTTTGATACTGCCCTGCCCATCTGCTCTGAGTCTGATCAGTCATAACTCTGCAAGAAAACATTTTAGCTACTTCTTAAATAAATTTTTTTTAAAAAAATCACACCATTAGAATATACCATACATCTAAACTAAGCCATATTTTCTTATTTAGAATGCTTTCAAATTTATTCTTTAATTCCATTGATTTTGAATTATTTGTATCATTAAGTAATCAAGACTAATAAATGACTGCAGTTAGAAGGTTGTTTTTCTCCAGTACTGACTCTAGTAGCATATAGTATTTTGAACTATTATTGGATTTCAAAGTAAATGGTCATTATAATCCACAGTATTTCTCTATTCTAGACAATTTAATTTCTAAATTATGGATCATCTGTTTTATGCTACTAAAATAACACTATTTCCTTGACTTAATATTCTAATTTTCAAAAGTTACTAAGCTTATCTAGTAAATATTTAAGATTTCTGCCATCGTAAAAGGATACCATAATCAGAATTGTAAGCCCTAAATTCTTACTACTTCCATTTATGACACTATGTCTGTTGACTGTCATGAAATACACATTATATATGTAGAAAAGGCTCAATGAATAGTGCACTGGCACTTTAACTTTGAACTTTAAAGTTTAAAGATGGGCCTATCAAAAATTCCAGTTACAATTTCATTGAAACTTATTTCAATTCTTATTTGCATTCAATAGAGCCAATGTTTTACTCTTTTTGTGCACAACAGCTTTACTTGCTCTATTATCACAAAGCTATTTACAAGGTATTTAGGAAGAAAAATGTATTCCTTTTAAAAAATCTATAAAATCCACTATCATACTAAATATTAAAAAAAAAGTGAAGTCCACCCAAACTCTGAAGAGCTGGTCTTTTAATTTTTCCTTTCCCTCTATTACCTGACAACATGGCAGTAATAGATAGGACCTCATTAGAACAGTTGTAGTCACAACTTGCAATAACCATTTTAGCGAGCTGTGGATCTAGAGGAAACTCCGCCATCATGGATCCCAATTCAGTCAAATCTCCATCATCATTTAAAGCAGCCAAATAATTCAAAAGTTCTAGGGCTCTCATCAGAGTTTCAGGAGCTAGGAAGTAAAGGCAACCTATTAGACAAGCTGTCTTAAGCGAGAAAAATGTGACAAGTTGTAAATCAGGATAAGCAATCTCATTTTTCATTCTATAGTGGACCCAATTCAAAACTCAGATTGTCATCAAATTCAAAGGTACAGACACAGCAAACAACGAATCACACAGAACTGAAAATATTCCTGTTCTTAGAATGGGTATTAAGACCAACTGTGCTAGCAAACGTTGCAATCCCAGCAACTGGGAGGTGGAGGCAGAAGGACCAGGAGAGTTTAAGGCTGTCCTCAGTTAAACAGCAAGTTCAAGACCACCCAGGCTTTAAGAGACCCTGTTCTTAAAAAAGAAAAGCAAGTCTTGCTAAGTGTGGTGGTGTGTAACTTTAAGCCCAGCGGAGGAGGTAGGAGGATCACTGTGAGTTCGAGGCCAGCCTGAGACTACATAGTAAACTCCAATTCAGCCTGGGCTAGGGCCAAGACCCTACCTTAACCCCCTCCAAGTCTTCATCTTAAATGCTATGCTAATCCATCCCCCATCTATGTTTATCGAGCTACTGCTCCTTAAGAGAAAATATGAAGTATAATAATTTTTACATTTTCATGCACTGATAGTTCAAATAACCTAAATTCCCAAAATAACGTTTGGGGACGAGGGCTAGTTACACATGTGATTATTACTCTTTTTACTTTTTCATGTAAATCTTGTCTTGATGCATGCAGCAGGAAAGGACAAAAGTAAAATGTACTTAATGCATATGCTCAATGAAATGCAGAGAATTAGCCACCTGGTTAAAAGATCTGCTAAATACACTATACAAAGTCATACCTGGTGGATCCATAAAATCAAAATGCACCAAGTCATCAATACCAAGTTTCTTCAACTGTAACACGACAGATCCTAAATTAGAACGTAAAATCTCAGGATAGGTGTTATCCTGGCAAAAATAAAACAATTTGTTAGGTTAAATATTCCTCAATCTAAGAATTCAAAATCTGGGGTCCCTGCCTCTTTAGCTACTTGCTTCCACATTACTTCTACAGGACTGTTTCAGGGAGTTAAAACACTTGGGATTTAGACTAGAAATAAAGTACACACTTTCTTCCAACGATCTTCATATTGTTCCAAATGTCTTATACACCTTGATTCAAAAATGTTAAAAAAAAAAGTCGTGTTGTGGATGATTATACCATAAATTTCACTTGGGACAAAACTAAGGAGTTTAAGACCCTAAAAAAAGCAAGGTGAATAAAAAGAAGCAATTGTCTTCAAATAAAATGTTCAATTTTACCCTCCAAATACACAAGGTGCAGCAATAATCCTTACCTGCATTTCTGTTTTATAAGCTTTCTCTGTGTAAAGTCTGAAGCATTTCCCAGGTCTGGTACGTCCAGCTCGACCAGCTCTTTGTTGAGCTGAAGCTTTACTAATTGCCGTCACCAAAAGAGATTCAACTCTGATTCTAGGATTATACACCTATTGGAATGGAAATAATATGATTCTTTCTTCAGCTAAACAAAAATACTGGATCCAATATAGTCAATGCCCAAATAAAAAAATGTTTTAGACCACTATGAATCAACTACAATGGAGAATTTAGGGGCTGGAGAGATGGCTCAGTGGCTAAAGGCACTTGATAGAAAAGTCTGATGGCCCAGAGATCAATCCCCAAATCAATTGAAAACCAGATGCACAAAGAGGTGTATGCATCTGGAGTTCATTTGCAGCCAAGATGCCAAGGAGCATTCATTCTCAGCCCTCCCAATAAACAAACAAGCAAACAAAGAAATAATTTAAAACAATTTAAAGAATTTGTTATCTCATGGCCTATCTTCCCTTCAGGCACCTAGCTAAAATCTTTAACAAGATGGCTTACATAATCTTTACTTATTCTAATTTAAAACAACCTTCCTTGTACCATGATGAACCTACAATTTCAAAACCTGGTGTTAAAAGTGGAGAGTGAGGTTGGGTGTAGTGGCACATAACTTATCCCAGGACTTGGGTGGCTAATGCCCTGAGTTTGAGGCCAGGCTGGGCTACAGTGAGACCCTGCTTCAAGACAATGACAACAAAACCCAAGTAGACACCAAACAAACTTAGGCCTATAAGTCAGTTCATGTTTTTATTCTAACACAAAGGTTTTCAAAACAACAACACAATATACCTATAAACGTAACCAATTTATCTAAGAGGTATTTGGGGAAAAAAAATCTTACAGAAAATCTGAACAAGCACTTCATTTAGTCAAGTAAAACAATACTCAAACAGTATTGCCAAGCACAGAGTAGAAAGTCTAATTTTTGGGTGTGTGCCTGATCTGCAGGAAGTATAATCCTGTATTTCTATTACTACCTCATTTCTTAAGTGAATACATAGGCCAGAACCACCTGGAGTACACTGAACAGACACCAAAGCAACCTTAAATTGGAGTGTGTGGACCATACAGCCTACTCTAAACACTATCTTAATTTCTGAGAGCCACCTACAATAACAAAGCTCATGCTAGAAATCTGAAAATGAACAAGTAGAAAAATAACCCTAAAAATATTTTAGCCATGCAACAAACGAGTACTAAACACTATCAGGTAAATACTTTTATTATATAAAAGCATCCAACAAAAGTATATTATGTACCTTTTGCTTTGCAAATCCAGGATCAATCACAAACACCACACCATCTATTGTCAAAGATGTCTCTGCAATATTAGTTGACACAACCACCTGTTCAGAAAAACAGGAACAAAAAAAAATCGTTATTACACATAAGCAAGGCTAGCCACTTTCACTAAACAAAAGGACTTTTGTACCAGTAAATAAACCAGATACAAGGATTTATATTCAATAGCTGATATTTTAAAGGTAAACTAAAATTACAAAATTATAACTTAGTGTACAACAGCAAACCCCTTTTATACTTCAGATCACCCCACCATCTTACACTTTGATTGCATCCAAATAAAAGTAATGATATGGCCATGTGTGGTGGAGCACACCTTTATTTCTAATACTCAGGAAGAAGAGGTAGGAGGAGGATCTGTGAGCTCTATCTAGGCCACCCTGGGGCTCTAACTACAGTTCCGGCAAGCACTTTAACCACTGAGCCATCTCCCAGCCTCATGGGGCTACAGTTCAAAATAAGCAAACTTCATTTAAAATAAAGAAACGATAAAATAAGCATACCTTATAAGATCTCTTAGCTTGAACATCCTTTAGTATTCCAATTTCAGATAACATATTCAATGGTTTCAGACAATATTTACAAAGTAAAATGTTGCATTTATAATACAGAAGAATTTTAAACAAAGTAACACATGACAAAAAACCCTCAAGTCAAAACCCATCAAGAATTGGCAGATTATCAAAACCAAATATAGCTATTTTGAATAGAGCACATTTCCAAAGGGATGGCATACAATGTGTTGCTGCAAGAAAATCAGGCAAGAAAATTTACTTACAGAGTGATACTCCAAGCATTTACAAACTAGTAACACTACAGCTTATTCCCAAATGCCAAATTTTACTAGATTTTAGAATGTCTAAAAAAAAAAATTTAAAAAAATCAGCTTGACTTGGGAAGTTACCTATCTTTTGTTTTTGCTTTGGTTATTCGTTACAATTTTTACACAGAATATCTGATTTTCAAGAACAGGTTACTGCCACTGTACTGGAAACATTCACTCTTACAGTAACGTTTAGTTTGTATAAGGGAGATTAGAAATGGATAAAAGTGTAGGTGATGAAAGATATGACTGAGACTTTAAAAAGGGTATTTTTCACAGTGAAGGCAAGAAATTCTTATTCGTAGTAAATAGCATTTAGGAAAGCCCTTGCAGGTAAGGCAAGATCTTCTGAAACAAGGGAAGAGCATAGCCAAGGGCACGGTGTGTACAAGTGGCTCTACAAATATACAAGAAATGGAGTAACTTTTATTTATCCCTATTCTTCTAGTTCCAAAAAAAAATTGGCTACTGGCCAACTATTTTTTTCTGAAAACAATAGTTTCATTTACCGATCTACTAGATGGGAGGACATTTTGGAAACTATTGATACTGTAGAATCATTTGTGAGGAAAAAGGAGGGAAGAAGGAAGGAAAGGGGGAGACTGAGGAAGGGAGGGAGGGGAGGAAAGACAGATCAAGAATGTTGCCAGCATTTCTAGGCTTGCATTTTGGGACAATTACATGAAATAAACACTGAATACAAGCATATACACACTGGATACAATGTGCCTATGTATAAAAGTATGCTAAATTAACAAGTCCGATGCCATTATTTAGAAGTGTCTATTGCTAGGCAAAAGTCAAATTCCACAACGTGACAGTTGTCATCAGAGAAATATCATATGTGGGCTTTTTGTGAAGACTTTGAAAAAACATGAACGGGCAAAAAACTTTAAAGTAATTTGTCTTTAAAAGTATAATCTCTATGCTATACTGATTTGATGGTTACCAAAGACTACCACAAAAAGAATTCTGAAAATACTATGAGGTAAGTTTAGTGGTAGAAAGGCAAAATTTCAGAAAACATACTGATAAACTAGATAAAGTATACACACATACACAATACATGCACAAATAATATATGGTTTAAAATATTGCTTTGGAACAGCAGTTGAGTAGCAGAGCAAGTCTTTAACCATTCACTTCCTAATTAGAATTGGTCAACAAATGAAATGATCCCATTTATCAAGGGATATACATAGGACCAGTAGGAATGTTACAAGCTTTCTAAATTGGACCATTGCAATAAGCGTTATTAAACCATTACCATTACAAAAACCTTATTTAAAGATAGAAAATAAATCCTATGGTTAAAACTTATGGCATCACCACCGAAAGTGTGAAGTTCACCCTGCAGTAACTTTACTTGTACTGGAAGCAATTGTTATCAGCTCGGCTGCATTTCTAGATAGGAATGCTCAGACATATTACTTGAGTGCTGTTTGGCCCAACATGCATTTAAGGGTAAACTGCTTTAGAATTTGTGTCACAAGGAAACTGGTTGCGGTGAACTTAAAAATCTTGTTGCAACTTTAGTCAAATACTTTTAACTTCAAAAGCTATCAATATGTACATTATTATGAAGGTAAAAATGCCCTCATAATAATGTGAGTAACATTATAAATCTCAACTTTTAAAATACTATACTGCTAATGCTAAGAATTCTAAATAAAAGGAATACTGTATCCAACTAACAAAAAACTTGTTGTTGTTTGTTTGTCTTTGGATTTTTGAGGTAGGGTATTGCTCTAGTCCAGGCTGACTTGGAATTCACTATGTAGTCTCAGGCTGGCCTTGAACATACAACAATCCTCCAACCTCGGCCTCCAAAGTGCTAAGATTAAAGGTGTATGCCACCTTGCCCACATTTTAAAAGTTAACGTGAGGCTGGAGAGAGATTAGTCAGTGGTTAAAGGCACTTGCCTGCAAAATGCTTAACATTAAAAATCTGCTGTTGTTTTATCACAATCAAGGTACAGAATTTATCTTATTGAACTTACAGAATAAGCAGTAAAACAATAAAGAAAGCGTTTCAGAGTACCCAAATAAAAAAGCTACACAGAATTATTTGCTGCAATTACAAAGCTGTATTAAATACTATTAAACTTCTAACACCTTCATGCATGCTATTAACCTTATTTTAGAACAAAGTACACAATTTAGCCAAAATTACTCACCTGATAGTTTTAACAAGCAAAGACAAGCAGAATTACACATTTAAATGTTTGTATATTATCTGAAATTGTGACTATGATAGGCAGTAAGTAGTCTTTCTGCTCCAGAGCCCACTTAACCATCTCCCTGCCCTTCTACTCTATTTGCTGATTAGCACACACAGACAGTGCATGGTTTTGCTGTAACAGCTCTCTCAGTCTAACCAATTTTATGCTTTAGAACCTCTTCTATAAACTAGCCCCCTGTATGTTTGCCAAGGTAACTCAAGATAAGAACTACATGAAAAGATACATCTTGCTGCATGCCAATTTCATCCAAAGGTAAGTAATCACACTATTTACAAATGTAACTCTATACAGCACATATTCTTTCACAAGGTAGTCCTTTGAGCTCTGCCTGAGTGATGTAGTAGCTCCTCTCTACAAGAGAAATGTTTAAAAGTAGCTACTACACATATGCACAAGCCCACATATGTGTCTGTGTGTATGGAACTGAGCCCAAAGGTCTACAAAGTACTCCTTAAAATGAAGCTTTCTCCCCAAAGTTTGAAATGTATACAAAGTAGCACTATAGAAGCATTTTACTATGTGGGACACCCTGCTGAGGGGCACAAAGAACATAGGCTTAAAGGAAAGTTGAGGCTGGCCAGAAACCCTGATAATCTCATCCTTATTTGAGATTGAGACCAGCAGGAGTTCGGCCTTGTCTCCTCCTTTTATCCTAAAAAATCCAGGCCCTGGCAGGCCTCAACAAACCTTGAAGCCCAGGCACTTCAAGGCCTGAGTTTACTAAAGCTCACATACCCCAGCTGTAATAACAAGCCTGGGCAATGAAAGTTTAAAGGTCACAGTTGCTCTGCAGCCACCGCCATCCAGTACATGGCTAAAGACCTGTAATTCTCGCCATTTGGAGCTCAGAGTCCCCTCAATTTATCTATGCAAACTAAGCATCCACAGGTTACTAGCCCCCTGCCAATCCCTTGATGAGACATCCACAGACTACCTTGCCCCTGCCACACCCTTGCCGCTTATGCCCTTGCCTCTGTTTTTTCCTCTATATAAACAACTTTTCCCCAATAATAAATAAGCTGTTCACTGCAACTGTCTCCAGGGTGGCTATGCCCGTTGGCTCACCGCTGTACCAAGACTCTGCCCACCCAGACGTGTGGATGAACTGGGGTGTTAGTGTAAAATGCCCCCCCCCCACAAGGAATCCATGAACCACTTTACCATATCCTAGAAACAGCACTATGAACACACCCAGAAACCAAAAATGAACCCAATGAAGATCAGACCAGAGACTTCTAAGACTCTCACCAAAATCCACTTGGGTGTTATGTAACTTAGTGATAAGTAGCTAGGCTTAAAAGATGTCCCTACAGCTCTTCTTTTCCAACCCACTTAAAACAGTGCACTATATTTTATTAAGAATCTATTTAAACCTTCCAATTTTTAAATCTTAGTTGCTGTGTTCAGACACTCAGCAACATGTCTCAATCACACAACCCCTACCAACAGGATGTAGTTATGGCTCCTGAATTCAAGGAACCCATATATATTTATGCAGTATGATGAGACCTGTGAATTCTGTAAATCTGAAATTCCATTTTCCTAAAGAAACCTCTGAAGCCAGGCATGGTAGTGCACACCTTTAATCCCAACACTGAGGTAGGAGGATCACAGGACCAGGCAGGGCTACAGAGTGAGTTTCAGTACAAAAGATCCTGCCAGGAGGAAAGGAGGGGAGAAAATTCTAGGAAGACAAATCACAAATCAAGAGCTGCTCATCTGTAATAAACAGCAATTATAAAGAGGGTTTCTCTTGCCTGTCTCAACCAGCTAAGAACTGCTAAGAACTGCCTGTGTACAAGACCTGAGGTTCTACTTTCACAACCTGTTCTGTTTACTTCTGAAGAGCCAGATAACTGTGCTGTGCACAATCCAGATCATAACCCAGAACTTGGTTTTTTTCTTTGTTTGTTTTGTTTTTAGAAGGCAGGGTCTCACAAGGCAGCTGGCCTGGAATCCTGGTGATCCTCCTGGCTCTGCCTCCCAGGTGATGGGATTACAGGTGCATTGCCAGCTCAGAATCACTTAGTTCTTAACTGGCATCTCACAATTTCAACAGTATTAAAAAATGTTTATGAGGAATATTTTTAATGGTACCTTTCTTCCAATTGCCCCATTCTGTTTCTTTGGGGGCGGAGGCTCAAAAATGCGTTGCTGCTGCTGAGGTGGAAGTGTAGAATATAGTGGAATGATTTTAATGTCACCAACTTCAGGGCCCAAATCATCAACCTCACGTTTTATTCTTTTACAGGCCTCATCAATTTCCTACAAAATGAAAAGTTTTGAGTATAAAAACAAAATTCCTAAAACATTTTAAATATTTATCATTGGTTAACTAATTCTACATTATTTATTTTACAAAAGCAATCTGCTTTCATTATAAGGTTACCAGGCTTAGCAGCAAATGTCAGTGAGACTTCCAAAGCCACTTAAGAAACTTTGATTTCTGTACTGAGCTAAATATATAACTGCTTCCCTTTTCTTGAGGAATCAGGACTTCCTAATTAATTCTCAACAAGTTGTACTAAAATTGAAATTTCTCACCCAGGAATATTCAAGTGCACTCATGACCTTTTAATTTTCACAATCTAAAAGAAATTGATGTGCTAGGTATTTTAAATAAACCAATTAGGCTTTAATGTTACATATTATTAATGCAATTATATGAAGATGTGCTTCACTGTTTCTAATGAGAAAAAACAGCTTTACATTACCAAACATAGATATTTAAGAGCTAGGCTGCTACAAATATGTTAAGAGAAGTTCCAAAATTTTCTCTATCATAGAAAATTCATTCAAGGTATTTGCATTCCTTCCAAATTGAAGAGAGGAAAGGCACAATAAATGCTGAGATGGAAAGGAGAGGCCACTCTGGGAATGAAGGCCTTTAAAAGGGAGTGGTGCAGTAGAAGGTACAATGCATGGTAGAGAAATGTCTTCTGTCTTTACTGAAGCAATTAAAATTACAAGTACGCTAGTACATTAAACAGCCTGTCATAAACTGGGCAGTCAGTTGCCATACTCATCAATAAATTATCTTTTACTTAGAAGACAGAATTACAAAGAGAAAGAAGGAATTTCAGATAAATTGACTTTGCATAAAATTAAATTTGCTTTTAAATGACTTTAAACCAAAATGGAACATTTTTCTGTGTTAAAAAGAGTGTGGTAGCTCACACTTTTAATCCCAGCAGGAGTCAAACCTGAGCTAGATTAAGACCCTGCCTTGGGAACAACAACAATTCTTAGATACCAACTTTTTTAAATAAATAGTCTGTGGCTATTAATGTCCCAGAAACTGCAATACTAGAAAATTACTATCAAGAATTCAATGTTAAAGCCAGGCGTGGTGGCGCACGCCTTTAATCCCAGCACTCTGGAGGCAGAGGTAGGAGGATCACCGTGAGTTCAAGGCCACCCTGAGACTACATAGTGAATTCCAGGTCAGCCTGGACTAGAGCAAGACACTACCTCGAAAAACAAAAACAAAAAAAAAAAAAAAAAAAAAAAAAAAAAAAAAAAAAAAAAAAAAAAAAAAAAAAAAAAAAAAAAAAAGAATTCAATGTTAGTTTCCATCGAGATCAAATTTCTAGAAAAAAATGAAAATACAATGCTATCAGAAAAAAGTTAATAAAAGAAAGTATTTTTAATTACTTTAAAAAGTATCTAGATTAGAATGCCCCCTGCTGGCATGCAAATACAAAATTAAGATCTCTACTAATGTGAAAAAATATTTGAACATAAATACAAAATAAAACTTCTAATATTCAGAATTCCTGCAACTGCAAATTTGACCATAGTGGACAAATATCACCCAGCATCCGGATTTCATCTATTAAAACATGAAGTGGGGCCAGGCATGGTGTCAACACATCTTTAATCCCAGCACTAGGAAGCAGAGGTAGGAGAATCACCATGAGTTTGAATCTACCTTAAGGCTACATAATGAATTTCAGGTCAGCCTGTCAAAGGGCCTGGGTTGAGTCCCTAGCACCTCAAAAACAAAACCTATACAAAAAAACAAGAAGCCCATGCCACATGTTTTTATATAAATAAGGCTCTAAAGACTTAAAATTCTACATTTCAAAGTTTCCATTATGGCTGGGCATGGGTGCCTATAATCCCCCCAACTCTAGTGGCAGAGGAAGGAAGATCATGAGTTTGAAGGCAGCCTGAGAAAATCTTGCCTGGGAAAAGGGTGTCAAGATCAACAACCTTCCAGAGTCAACAGAATGCCACAATAAATAAAACAAAGAAATAAAGGTTCACTTGCCGCTCAGTAGCAAACCAAAGGTAAGGAGTTTCGATTTGAGAAAGACTTTTGGTTCCAAAGTTATTGTTATTAGTAAGTTAGCTTAGACCTTACCTATGAGTTCACTACATATTGAAAAAGCATTATACTTAAAATAGAGATACAGAATGTTGCTTAAGAATTAAAATGTCTCCAGCATCTTCAAAAACCCACTTAAATTGGCATTATCTAATTCAGTATTCTATCTTCCATAGAGACTTCTGAAAGCACTGAATTTTAATCAGGTCTTTTTTTTTTTTTTTTAATTTCTAGTAAGGTTTCACTCTAGCCCAGGCTGGCCTCAAACTCATGGTGATCCTCCTATTTCTGCCTCCCAAATGCTGCAATTAAAGACGTGCCATGCCCAAAGGCGTGACAACAGCCTGCCCAGCCAGAGGTCATGATTTTATGCAATAAAATATGTAGTAGCCTTCCAGAGTTCAAACTTATCTCACCCTAAATTAGGGTCTCTCCCTCCCAAATGAAGTCAGATAACAGAACGCTCAGGAGGTGGAGGCAGGAGGATTAGGGCCTCGGTGGAGTGGGTCAGGGAAGAGGGAAATGATGGTACCAACAACAAACACACATAATGCATCCATACGAAGTTTTTTTTTTTTTGGTTTTTCAAGGTAGGGTCTCGCTCTAGTCCAGGCTGACCTGGAATTTACTATGTAATCTCAGGGTGGCCTTGAACTCATAGCAATTCTCCTACCTCTGCCTCCTGAGTGCTGGAATTAAAGGCGTGCGCCATCACACCCGGCCAAAGTTTATACTTAATAAAAAAAAAGTTGTTGTTTAATAGAAGTATCAGGACAAAAGTAAACAATAAAGCAGAGAACGATACCTCTTGACCAGTTAGGAAAAGTAAAAGATCTCCTTCCTCTTCTTCACACATATGTATCTGGATCACTGTGCGAATTGCTGCTTCAAGATAATCTCTCTCTGGTTCTGGAGTATAGAAGATCTCAACAGGATGTGTGCGGCCAGGAATAGTTAAGAGAGGACAATTATCAAAGTAAATCTGGAATTTCCCTGCATCTAGAGTAGCGCTCATAACTATAACCTGAGGGGGAGGAAAAACAGCCAGTTACTTTGAAGTTTTCTAAAGCAACATTAATAATCTAGAGTTTGTTTTACAGTGGCAAGAGGTATGTTCATATTCATTCTCATTCTCTCCCCACCCTTGCAAGCAATAAATAAATAAATAAATAAATAGCACAGCCTCAGGGCTAATACTTAGAAATACCCAGTAAGATCTGTAACAAATCTTCATAAAACAAAATCATGTAAGGATACAATATAAGAAAATGGTGCCTATAAGGATTAAGGGGTATATTATATAGTCAGAAGTGAATAGTGACCAAGAAAACATTAGTACATAGTATGATTACAAAATTTATTGTAACAATTTTCAAATGGGATAAAAGCAAGGATATGAAGAAAAAGTCCAAAAAGTAGATCAGATATAAAATTAATCAAATCTCCTAAAGTATCACATACTTTGGATAATCCCAGAAGTAAGCCAGGGGTTATCCATACCCCAACAAAATGTCACAGAAAGGTCCACGTATTTTGTGTTGTCACTCTTCCCAATGTAATTACAAAAACCATTAAAAGATTCAGTGTGGTAGTTCATGCTTATAACCAACACTTGGGAGGTGAAGTTAAGAGAATCAGGAGTTCAAGGCCAACATCAATTATACAGCTCGTTAGGTCAGTCTGAGCTACATCTGTCTCAAAATATCCAAAATCAATATAAATATCTACTAGAGTTCTTTTTCAAATAACTTGTTTTTATCAGTAAGGGTTTTGCTCTAGTCCATGCTGGCCTGGAATAGCAGCGATCCTCCTACCTCTGTTTCCTGAGCACCACCATGCCTGGCTAAAAATCCTTTTAAAAAGCTACTTATTTATTTGCATGTGTGTATACGTACACAATGTCACTTGTGGCTGCAAACCAATACCCACCCAGCTTTACTTGGGTGGCAGGGGAATTAATCCAGATAGACATGCTTTGCAAGTAAGTACCTTTAACTGCTGAACCAGCTGCCCAGCCTCTACAAGAGTTCTTAACTGTATTTCTGAGGTCCTATGTAGTCCTTCCTACTGTTATACAAGGTTTATGCTATGATGAAGATCTGGAGCTTTAGGACAAAGATGTGAGCCTTCAGAAAAGGTCTCTGGAGAGATGGCTCAATGGTTAAAGGCACTTGCTTGCAAAGCCTGGTGGCTCAATTCTGCAGTACCCACATAGATGTACAAAGTGGCCCATGCATATGCAGTTTGTTTGCAGTGGCAGGAGGCCCTGTCGTGCCATAGTCATTCATCCATTCATTCATTTGTTCATTCATATTCTCATTCTCTCTCTCAGATCTCTGGCTCTAACAAAAAAAATATTTTTTTTTACAAAAAGGTTTTTAATGAAGGGTTTTTAATGAAGTGAGCAGCATAGTCACAAGGAAATCATACTACTAGATTATGAAAGAACTTTGGTGGGTTAGGAGAATGCTGTGGATAAAGTGCTTGAACAAGGATGAGCTTGTATGCCAGCACATGTAAAATGCTGAGAGTAAAACATCATCAGTAATCCCAAGTGCTGAAAAGGCAGAAAGAAGCAAGAGAATCCTCAGAACTAGGTGACTACTCTCCATGTAGCAGTGAGCTCTAGGTTCAGTGAGACACTCTCAGGAAAGGTAGGTAGGACTTGATTAAAGAAAGACATCCAATGTCACCAAGGTGCATGAACATGTCCATATACACATGCCCCCAAAAGTAAGAGAAATGTACTTACATGGCTAAAAGGAAGATATAGTAAAGTAGGTTAAAAACAACACAGATTGGGTCATTAGATCAATGCACAAAAAAGAAAAAAAAAAAAAGAAAAAAAAAAGAAAATGTAGAAAGCCATAAATAGCCTACATACTTAAATGCTTCTTTTACCAGTTGCTGATTAAGAGCTAACAGTGAGCAGTGTTCCTTGACTTGTATTCAAGCATACCTACACTACAATTGAAAGATAGGATAGATTACCTTTAAATCTGATCTCTGTCTTACAACTTCCTTCAGAACACCCATGAGAATATCTGTAGCCAGTGTTCTTTCATGAGCCTCATCAAGGATTATTACACCATACCGCTCCAGGAGGGGATCATTCATAGCTTCTCGAAGTAGCATCCCATCAGTCATATACCTACAAAGAAGGCAAAGGTTTGCTTAAGTCATTTAAAAACATACCAAAAAGAGATGGATAAGTAAGCGTTTGCCCAACAAACATACTACTGATTCATAAACTGATTGCAAAATTAAGCTTCAAGAAAAATCTTGGGGGTGGGGGCTAAAATAATGTCTCAGTGGTTAAGTGCTTCCTGCGCAAAAGCATGAGGGCCTGAGATCACCAGAGTTCAAACTGCCAGATCCCATGTAAGCAGCTGAGTGTTGATTGTGGTAATATACACCTATAATCCCACCCACAGGGAAACAGAGACCCAAGAATCATGGGAGCCCCACAAGTTCTGGAAAAAGGAAGGAGACCCAGGCTCAACAAGACCAGGCAAGGTGATAAGAGCAAGGCATTCAGCTCCTGCTACCTACAGCAGCCTCCTACCCCCAACTGCAGGTGAGCATGTGGAGCGCTACAGCCATTAAAAAAAATTATTACTCAATAAACTTAGCAGTAAGCTTTTGGTAGAGATGCATGGAAAGAACCTAGAACCTTTCCCTCTGTCATGGTTTGATCCAGGTACCCCCCCCAAACAAATGAATGTGTTCTGATTGATCGATCCTCAGCTGATGGCAGTTTGGGAATTAGAACCTCACTAGAGCTGTGTTGTTGGGGCCGGGCTTATGGGGTTATAAGCCAGCTTCCCCTTGCCAGTGTTTGGCACACCTTCCTGCTGCTGTTTGCAGTGCTGTGGCAGAGGTGATGTCCACCCCTCTGCTCATGCCATCATTTTCCCTGCCAGGATGGAGTCTCCCCTTGAGTCTGTAAGCCTAATAAGCCCATTCCTCCACAAGCCGCTTTTGTCTGCGTTCTTTCTGCGCAACAACTAGAAAGCTGACTACAACACCCTCAAATCAACAATGACCCTGAAGAAACAAAAAGATTTATTCATAAAGGCTCTGGGACTGAGAGGTAATAATACCATTACAGGAAGGCTGATACATAAATGGAAAATAACTAGAAAGCAAATAAAATCAGGTTGAAGAATCAAATAGAGACACAGCTTAGAAATTGCTTAAGACAAGGTAGTTAACACATATTCCAGCCATCACAGGAGAACAATGTGTATAATCCATGTCAGAACAGTGGCCTACAGAACATTATAGATAGGGTCACATATCTTGATTAATAAAAGGTCTCAGCTTTTAATGAAGGATAGAAGTGAGCCGCCTAGTCACAAGGAAATTATGCTATTATGAAAGAACTTTGGTGGGTTAGAAAAAAAAAAATCTGACTTACAATACATTGTTACAAAGTAGGAGACTTCTGTGGATAAAGCACTTGAACGAGGATATGAAGTTTGTATCCCTAGCATGCACTAGGCTTGTATTAAGCACCCACTATTTAATAATACAAGTCACTAGAGTTTAACATTTAACACTTGGACAGAAACACAGAAGGCCTTTAAATGTTGAAGTCACAGTTCATGATTCAGTTAAATAAAAACCCATCATTTTTATTTACAGATTCTTCCCCCCCCCCCCCATGTAGGGTCTTCACTCTAGCCCAGGCTGACCTGGAATTCACTATGTAGTCTCAGGGTGGCCTCGAATTCATGGTGATCCTCCTACCTCTGAGTGCTGGGATTAAGGCGTGTGCCACCACGCCTGGCTTATTTACAGACTTAAAGTGGCCTAAAGAAAACCTAATCATTTAAGTTTTCATTAATTTGGTTCTGCTTTTTACCTTTTGAAATTTTTATTTATTAGCATATGTGATGGGAGTGCCAGGGTCTCTTGCCCCTGCATACAAACAGCAACAGATACTTGCAAGGTATTTTTTAATATTTTATTTATTTGCAAGGGGGGAGGGGAGAGAGAGAACATGGCAGACAGAGCGTACATATGCTCACCTTCCCATATTGGAACATGCCCAACTCCCCTGAATACAGGTGTCCCAACAGAGCTATGAATGCAGTCCGACACATTTGTAGATGTCCCCTGGGACATCCTACTTAAAATCTAGCTATGCTACAGACATGTCATGTATATACCCAGTCGATAAAAAAAAAAAAAGCTTTCTATAAACTAGTCACTTGAGATGTTAAATTGGCTCAAATTTATGCTAAATAATAGTCATGAATAGGGAAAAATAAACATGTTTTTGTCTTATTTAAAACAGAATTTTTTTGGGCTGGAGAGATGGCTCAGCGGTAAGGCACTTGCCTCCAGTGCCTAAGGCCCTGGGTTCAATTCCCCAGGTCCCACATAAGCCAGCCCCACAAGGTGGGTGGCCCTGGTGCGCGCGCTCTCTCTCTCTCTCTCTCTCTCTCTCTCTCTCTCTCTCTCTGCTTGAAAATGAATAAATAAAATATTTTTAAAAAAAAACAAACAGAATTTTTTGCTGTTGTCCATATTAAGTATACAGGACATCAGAGTAACTAGTTCAATGACAAGCTTTCTTTTCATGACTTACACTGGATCAAGTTCAATCTGATATATTCTTATCAACAGTGCTAGCACTGAAGGTACAGCACTAAGCTTACCACAATACCAAGGAATGATATTGGTTACAATGAGATCCAGGAGATGTAAGTGATTAGAAAATATATAGTAATTTTAATACTTGTAATCAATCTTAAGGCTCTAATAAAACTAGGAACAGATAACACCAAACCCTATTTGCTAAACACATTCATTCTTAGTTAAAATGCTTAGACCAGACACCAAATAACACAGCTGTTATTTCAAGCAGCTGAAATATATTTAGCATGTTTCAGAATTGGAGAACTGATCAAGCAAGAAAAAAAATTAACAATGGAAAATAAAGGCATCAAAAAAAAAAAAAAAAAAAAAAAAAAAACAACACTTTTTTGGTTTGTTTTCAATGTAGGGTCTGGCTCTAGCCCAGGCTGACCTGGAATTTATATTATGTAGTCTCAGGGTGGCCTTGAACTCACAGCAATTCTCCTACCTCTCTGCCTCCTGAGTGCTGGGATTAAAGGCTTGCACTACCATGCGCAACTAATTAAAACTCTCCAACTCCTCAAGCTTTCACCTTCCCAATATTGATTACAGAAAACTAAGATGTTATAGGATTCCATATATTCTCAAATGTTGGCACTGTGTAAAAACAAAATATGTGCCTAACTATAAATAAATACAAAAGCCAATCTTTCAAAAAAAAATTATTTGAACGTGTGTGCGTGCCTGTGTGTACACATGTGCCTCGGGCATCTTGCTCAACTCCAGATGCATCTGCCACTTTTCAAATCTGGCTGTAGTGAGTGCTGGAGAATTGAACCCAGGGCCAGCAGCAAGTGCCTTTGACCACTGAACCATCTCTCCAGCCCAGACAAAAAGCAATCTTGAAAATCAACTTAGCTTTAGAAGAATTCCAAAAGCCAAAAGAACTCTATTTCTATGATAAGAACAACTTTTTAATCATTTTTTGTTAGAACTCTTAAATTGGTATGTAACATTTTATACTCACATCCCAGGGGTCCAGAGTAAAATCAAGCTATTTTAAGTGTTACACTCGAATCAGAACAAAATTTACTGCTTACCAGATCTTCAATAATTAGTTTGTGCTTGTACCATTAATAATTGTTATAGTATCACACCTGTTTTCAAAACTTACCTTAAGCCCTGAGATTATATTATTTCATTCCCTAGTGACAATATAAGGTTTAAATCATATTAAACTCTCCTCAGTTGTAATTAATGTTAAAGACAATTTTACCCAATTGTTTTCAAGTCCCTTTCTAATTAGTTTAGCTAGTTAATAAAATCAATAATTTCTCTCACCAGAAAATTATCAATATAAACTATACACTGCTAATGTGTCAGCCATTATCCTAAGAGTTGGAAGCAGATTGATAAACTCACAATACCCCTCATGAGGTAGTTATCTGAAAAGCAGGAAGACGATCAGGAAGGTCAATACACTTAGCCAGTATCCCACTGTAAGCAGAGAGGTAGAACACCACTCAGGCACAGTGACCCTAGAGTGTTCTTTGGGATCTTCTATTCCTACCTTAAATTAGGGTGCCTTGTTGAACACCATTCCAAAATCTCCTAGGTCTTTATGCAAGTAATACTCTAGTCTTGTTTTCAGGGGCTTCAAGGAATTTGCGATGACAGTACCTGATAATGCTCTGGATGTCAACTTTAGAAGCTCTGTACCATTGAGTTCCTTGCTACTTGTTTTATTTTGCTAGCATCTACTATGTACTTTTCCATTCTCTTTCTCTTCTTGCCAATACATTGCCCACTTTTTTGAGATTAAAATTCTAAAGCTTTATGATCCAGATTGTGTGAGAAAGCATTTTTGTCTGCTTTATGAAAACTTAATGTCCCTCAAGTTTCACTGGGGAGTTATCACACTGAAATCCAAGACTATTTATTCCCTTTTCCCACATTCACTTAAAACATCCACAGCATATTCATCTTTACCTTTTTCTTATCTTCCTAGCAGCTTGCCATAAATTTCTGTAAACAAAACAAAAACCCAGACCCTGCTTCAAGTTTCAACAGTCAGAAAGGACTTTTCTATTATTCATATCTATCCCTTTTCATAATTATGCTAAAAATTCATCAAAAGTCTACACTGTAGTCACAAATTTCACACTTAAGTTGATTTAAGGATGGAAAAGACCAAAAATAAAAATTAATGTGAAGATTCTGTGCACAAGTATACAAACACAAACCTATTCCCAAAGTCTTTATGGCTCAATTAGACAGAAGAAACTAAAAATGCCATCTTTGGGGCTAGAAAGACGGCTCAATGGCTAAAGGTACTTGTTTGCAAAGCATGATGGCCTCGGTTAGGTTCCCCAGTACCCACGTAAAGCCAGATGCACAAAATGGAACGTATCTGGAAATCGCTTGCACCTGCACTAGACCCTGGCACGTCTATTCATATTTTCTGCATGCAAATAAATTAAAATTATTTTTAAAACCAGGTATGGTGGCATACACCTTTAATCCCAGCACTCATGAGGCAGAGGTAGGAGGATCACCATGAGTTCGAGGCCACCCTGAGACTACATAGTGAATTCCAGGTCAGCCTGAACTACAGTGAGACTCTACCTCAAACAAACAAACAAACCATATTTGTGCCTTGCATGCACAACCACTTTCTCAAGTAAAGTTTCCCTTCAAGAAAATTTTTTCCCAATTTATTTGCAATCAGAGAGAGAGAGAGAGAGAGAAAATGAGCACACTAGGGCCTACAGCCCCTGCAAACTCCAGACACATGCACCACTCTGTGCATCTGTCTTTACGTGGATACTAGGGAATTGAACCTGGGTCCTTAGGCTTTAACCACTTGAGCCATCTCTCCAGCCTGGAAAAAATTTTTTTTTTTGAAATGCTAACTAATGTGCCTGGAATGCTCTCACCCTGGCACCCCAATTCCTTTCAATTTGAGCCTAGATTTAAATTCCAATTCCTTGGGGCTTATACAACTTAGAGGTAGAGTACTTGCTTAGCATGCACAAGGCCCTGGGTTAAAATCTCCACCACTGGGATGGAACGATGGCTCAGCAGTTAAGGCAATTGCCCGCAAAGCCAAACAACCTGAATTTGATTCTCCAGTACCCACATAGAGCCAGGAGCACAAAGTGGTGAATGCATCTGGAGACCTTTTGCAGCGGCTGGAGACCCCTAAGGCTCCTATTCTGTCTCTCTTCTCTCTCCCTGCTTGCAAATAAATAAATAAATAAATAAATAAATAAATAAATAACTTTTTAAAAACTCTCCACCATTAAAAAGGGAAAAGAAATCTGGCTGGAGATTCAGTGGTAGAGCATTTTTCTGAAGCCTGAGCTAGCTCATCAGTGGCTGCAAAACCAAACCAAACCAAACCTCCTTTAGAATTGAACCCTCAAGTTCATATAAAGCCAAATATTGTTTCAGATGCCTAATTGCAATCTGAAATTTCTATTTGATTTCTAAGGACAAGGACCAGATAGAGATGGCTTGGTGGCTAATGCTCCTTTTTTGCAAAGCCTAATAGACTGGGTTCCATTCCCCAGTACACATGTAAAGCCAGCTGCACTAAAAGGTACATGTGTCTGGATTTTTGTTTTCAGAGACAGGAGGGCCCTGATGCCCACCCTCACTCTAGTAAAAATATTAAAAATTATCGAGCACTCCGGAAACAGAGGTAGGAGGATCGCTGTGAGTTCGAGGCCAGCTTGAGACTACATAGTGAATTCCAGGTCAGCCTGGGCTAGAGACTTTACGTCAAAAAAAAAAAAAAAAAAAAAAAAAAGAAAAAGAAAAAATCAACTCCCTGAAAATAAAGAATAAAATTCTTGTTGTTACAAATCCAACAACAAAGGCAGTAAATGTCATCAGTCTCTTCTCCCTTCCATTAGGATATGTTTTACTGACATGACTATCTTGACATTCATTCCTATTCCATTATCATTCACTGACTGGTCTGTTCTTTAACTTCCTCAATGTTTTTTACTCCAAAACAGCAACAGGAAAACAAGCTATTAATGCTTTAGGAAGAATGGCCAGACAGTTGCCATCAAACAAAATACAAAAATCTTTTCCCAACTTCTCCTCTGAGGCTGAGTAGCTACTTAAGTCTGAAGTATACACCAACTTATAAAACCTTTGAAACAGTACAATATCAAACTTAACTTTCTTCTTTTTTTTTTTTTTTGGGGGGGGGGTAAGGTTTCACTCTAGCCCAGACTAACCTGAAATTCACTGTGTAGTCTCAGTGTGGCCTTGAAATCATGGTGATCCTCCTACCTCTGCCTGCCAAAGAGTGCTGGGATTAAAGGCATGCACCATCATGACCAGCCTCTTCAAATTTAAGGGTTTTTTGTTGTTGTTGTTTTCTGAAGGCAGAGTCTCTGTCTAGCCCAGGCTAACCTGGAACTCACTCTTGCCCCAGGCTGGCCTTGAACTCACTGCAATCCTGTGTTCTGAGATTAAAGGTCTGCACAATCATTCCTGGCCAAACTTAGAATTTAAGATTTTTAATATGTATCTAAAGAAATTATCTTTGGATATAATCTTTATAGGGAGATCTTAGAAACTACACAAATTTAGTTAAATTCTGGGTCATTCGAGAGGAACCTGAAGTAATCCCAGCAGGTAGGAAAGAGGTAGGGGATTCACTGTGAGTTTGAGGCCAGCCTGGGACCATTTTACTATTCTTTTGTGGTGAAAACTAAGTGTCAGATGCAATGGGTGCAGTAAGTGCTTGATATCTAGATGTGAGAACAGCTAAAACGGAGGGCAAAATGCTGAAAGATTTTCAGCTATTTTTACTATCTGGGTTTTCATATAAAACAATACATGATTATACCAATTATATCTAGGCAGTCACAAAACAATACTTAATGAATCATTTCTATCAATGAAAACTACCACTAGTAAAGACTTTCATTTCCACTGTTTTTACAAGATAATCTACAGTAATGATATAATCTTTTCACTAGCAGCAGTTAAAAACACTTGATTAGTTTCTCTTTCAAAAATTTTAGAAGAAACACCAATAAGTTTACCTTATTGAATGATTTTTTTCAACATTCACGTCTAACCTTTGGAAAGTGCTCCATAAGAAACTTCACCATGCCAAGAGAACTTGTGCTATCACAGCTGTTGGTCACTTCCCTGTCAACTGATCTTTCCCAAAGATCACCCTCCCCTCCGACAGCCCATCCCTCTTCTACCTTCTACTATACAGTTTCAATATTGCATCTAACTTTCTCACTTTCCAAATTCTGTTCTCTACTCAATTGTAACTCACACACACAAAAAAAAACCTGGTACGTATTGAGTAAATGTCTGAAAGATAATCCTATTAGAGATGAAGAAAAGTTTGCCCTTTATTTTCCAAGTCCTTGACAATATCAGCATTTCATAGTAATATAAAAATAAGCAATGAAGCCGGGCGTGGTGGCGCACGCCTTTAATCCCAGCACTAGGGATGAAGAGTTAGGAGGATTGCCATGAGTTCAAGGCCACTCTGAGACTACAGGACTACATAGTGAATTCCAGGTCAGCCTGGACTAGAGCGAGATCTTACCTGGAAAAAACAAAAAAAAAAAAAAACAAAAAAAAGCAATGATTTCACACACACATCGCTAATTATAGTGTAATTGCAAACGATCAAATAGTATCTTCCCCCAAAGATATATCAATGAAAATTAAGGTTTAAACCAAACACAAAGAGAACTCAAGTACTTTAAAAGTTGACTATTAAATATGAAGTGACTTAAGTTCCACTGAAATGATACACATCCAAAAACTAGAAAACATTCAATACTTAAAATGAAATATTGTAGTTCTGTCCTACTTTGAAATGAACAGAAAATTCTTGCAAGTGGACAAAAGAATGGTACGAATGAAGATAGGTGATTTAATACAGAGTTCATGATATTCTGCTTCATAGCTATTTGAAATTTCTGTATGATTTTTTTAAAAGAATCCATCAGATGACTTGTTTATTCCATTAATTGGCTTATATGTCTGCCATATGAGTCATATCACCAAACATTTTAAATAGTGTTCCAAAATGTCTTCCTAAAATAAAGTTCACGGAAGCCAGGCATGATGGTGCATGCCTTCAACCCTAGCACTTGGGAGGTAGAGGTAGGAAGAGCTCCGTGAGTTCAAGGCCACCCTAAGACTAATTCCAGGTCAGCCTGGGCTAGAGAGAGACCCTATCTCCAAAAAATAAAGTTCATGGAAATTGCAGCATGACACAAGACTGTTTCTAAAAATGACTTAAATGTCCTATAAATACAGATAAGCAGAAGCAAACAAAAAGAGATGTCAGACTATACCACTACTCATGCAATAGTAAGAAGATCAAGACCAGGCAGTTAGGACAGAGGCGCAATATGGTCATATACGTCCCACCTACAAAGAGGAAGCAGACCCTAAGGAGGCACCATGAGTACATTACAACAGAGTATTCCTCCTGGTAGTTCTGGCAGTTATTATATAACAGCTACAAGCTGCATAACTAAGCCCCCTCATTCACAAATAAATCATACCCCACTCCACACATTTGCTCCAAGAGCCATTGGTTTTTCCAGCACCTTTTACTTTTCTATCACTTAAATGAAGAGTACATCTACTAAAACCTCACATTTATAATATCAGTACCATTTCATAGAACATATAACACTTACTAACTGTGACCTTTACTTAACAGCTATGTAAGTATACCAGGAAAAAACCCACATTACAAAGTCACCTGGCAAGTCTAAGTTCCGTTTCAGACTATTCTATTTTAAAAGTGGGTAATTCCACTAGCATATCTCTTACTGGTGGCAGAAATCTACAATTAGTTAAAGATGTAGTACTTACTTAAGAATGGTTTTTGCACTACTGCAGTCTTCAAATCGAATGGAATAACCAACTTCTTGGCCCAACATGACATCCATTTCATCAGCAACTCTCTGAGCCACACTCATGGCAGCCACTCTCCTGGGTTGGGTACAGGCAACTCCTCTTTTGGGTCCTGGTAATGACCGCATGTACTCCACACACCACTGTGGAATCTATCAAACAATTTCACATTTAAATTATTTGGACTCCATCTGCACATCGACTATATTTAACAATAAAGTGTTTTTATTTCATTGCAATTTAAAATAAAATTCATTTAGGCAAACAACAGGCTTATGACTCAAACTCCCATGAGCTTCTAAGCCAGAAGCAGTCATGTGCATAATTGTACTCCTGAGGGGTCATAACAACTAAGGCTTGCTCAATCAATAAGCTCATTATTATAAAAATCCAACTTTTTTTTTTTTTTTTGCTTCTTGAGGTAGGGCCCACTCTAGCCCAGGCTGACCTGGAATTTACTATATAGTCTCATGGCGATCCTCCTACCTCTGCCTCCCAAGTGCTGGGACTAAAGGCTTGTGCCACCACACTTGGTTCCAGCCAAGAAATTTTAAATAAATGTTTCAAAATAAAAGTTTAAGATGATATAGCATTGAAAACCTTACAATTTGAATGACAAGATGTAAACAGAATCTCCTTGTAGCTGTCTATACATGAGGATAACCTCACACCTGACTTTGGTGCTCTCCCCCTAAGGAGTCATACACACAATGGCAGCACTTGAGTTTTAAAATGCCAGCTTCAAATTCAGTAGGGCCCAGAGTAGCAGCACTTTGTTAAAGGGCAGCCAAGGAAAGGAGAAAAGGGGAAAGAAAATCCCTAACTCAAGTTGGCCATCATGATATTCATTCCCATTCTATTAGCTAGATACTAATGAATTCTCATTGTATGGTTCTTCTCAGGTCATTAACTGGAAAAGAACAATGGGGAAATGTGTCTATCACATTCAGTAAGAATCCACTGCAACAAGGCATAGGTTTGTCATTATTACCAAAAGCTTCTGAAATCTGCTGCATTCAAATGCTATAGGAAACACAGCTCATATTTTATATTTATACAAGGATACTAATGAAAAATACCAGTTGCTGCACTAGTATGTATTTTACTTAGATTGCAACATGTCAGTAACAGGGGAGGTGACAGCTGCTTCTCCAACAACACAATACATATCTTGAAAGGATTTAAATGGCTTACTGAACTCATGAAATACCAAGTCACCTCCCTGGTTCTGTAACCCAGCAGACTCAGCTTCTTTCCTAAATTGTATATCTACTTCACCAACCATCCTCAAGACAAAAAAAATACACTTTGTAAAATGAAGTTCAAAAGCAATGAATGGCTGATTAATGACATGCTAAATTAATTCATAATTGTGACAAGAATATTTGTAGATTTTTATTAAAAAGTATTCAAATAAAATGAGTAAAATTCAGCATGTCTCAAGCTTTTAGGGCTTCTCTACTGTTAAATAACTGAATAAGCTAAAGTAGTAATTTACTACATTTGGAAAATCAGAAATTTGCTAGAAGGCTTACTTCTTAATAAAACCGATTATGTATAAACATACCTGTTTTCTATGGGGAAAAAAATCTAGGAGTGTACTGTTTCCATGGTTACAATCTCTAATGCCTGGCCTGATAGAAGGCAGCGGGTCTCTTTGTATGAGCCTACATTCATTATTATTGTGGGGTTTTAAAAAAATTAAGTTGCCGCACAGGTGGGTGCACCTCAATCTCTTGCCCCTGAAAACCAACGCCAGAAACTTGGGCCACTTTTATATTTATATTTTTATTTGCAAACAGAGAATGGACACATAAGGGCCTCTAGCTGCTGTAAATGAATGCCAGACGCATGTGCCACCTTGTACACCCTTGGGTACTGGGGAATCAAACCTGATTCATTAGGCTCTGCAGGCAAGTGCCTTCACTGCTGAGCCATCTCTCCAGCCCTCTGGGCCACTCTTTGCTTCCAGCTTACATGGATGGCTTGGGAATGACAGGCTTTGAAAGCAAGTGCCTTTGACTATAGGACCATCTTCCCAGCCCCCTTTTTTTGTTTGAAGCAAATAAATTCTTGGATGCTCCAAAGGATTTCAGAGACTTCCCAGACAGTACCCAGGGAACCACTCAGCAAATACATCCACTCATATTTCTAAGCACAATACTATTAGAAAGGCCAACAGATGCCAAAAAGCTCAACTATAAATGCTTATATGTACATGAACATGGAAAGAAGCTAGAAGGAAGCACAAGATAATAAACCACTTGCTCATTAAGGGTAATCATTAGATTCATTTCAGTATTTCCAATTTCCCCACAATGGCCAGACTTCTGTAATCCAAGGCAAGTTTTTTTTTTTTTAACTAATGATTCAGGTTACAGCATGACAAGATGGTTACCCTCAGAAAGCAAGAAAATGCCTATTAAAATTAAGCATTATACCATTTTTCTATGAGATTCATGAAATTCAAGTTCAGTACATAGGCTCTAACAGAGTCTCACACATAGATCATGCTCTCATAATACTTGCTTATGGTAAACTGATGTGGAAGCATTAGCATTAATATTTTTTGAGATAGGTAATATCATGCAAAAAATTATAATAAAAAACAAAAAATTAACAAAAAAAATTCCAGAAGTTCTGATGTGTTCACTCAAGCAATAGAAAAACTATGTCTCTAATCCTGCACTGTTCCAGGCTCAAGAGGGCTGGAGATTATCACTCCATACTTTGTGGAACAGGACTAGAACTATTAACTACTTCTGACCAGACCCCCACTCCGAGACTAGACTAGACAGACAGACAACTGGAAATGACCACCAGCTTAAAGATTAGTACAATATTCACCACAACACCACTACTCACCTGTGTTGTTTTACCAGAGCCAGTCTCACCAACAAGGACAAATGACTGGTGTCTAACGAGAATATCTGTAAACCTATCCTTGTACTCCCAAACAGGAAGCTGAAGCCGCTTCTTGAGAATATCATAGTATCGAGGAGTGTGGGGTAAGTTGGTGAATGGATTAATGCACTGTGGAAGTGATGTGTGTCCTGCATGGCCGGTGTGTGCTGAATGGGCAGAATGTGTAGAATGTGTTGAATGTGCAGAGTGGGTTGAGTGAGCTGAATGGGAAGCTTTTAAAGGTGGCAATCCAGCACTGATAAGCATAGCATTGGTGGAGGCTCGCAATTCCTTCTCTTTTTCTTTCTCCCTTTCCCGTTCTCTATCTCCTCTATCACGCTCTCGGTCTCGATCTTTAGAGCGATCTTCCCGATCCCGGTCTCGATCTCGATCTTTCCTAAAAATAAAAATTTAGAATTCAGATTCTGAATTTTATCAACATATTCATGATTGGCCTGATAGTCACAATGTTTCAATGCATTACATAACTGCCAGGATTCCCCATGCACCAGGGTAAGCATCTTTATTTGATGATTAATCCAATCTTTCCATAGGTAACATAGTGGCATCCTGCAATTAAAAACTCTTCTACTTGAAGGTAGTCAGACTAAGGATGGGATAAGGGAGAAGGGGCCAAACTGGACAAAAGATGGCTTCATATCTTTCCCACATTCTCCTTGACCTTCCTTCCCCTTCCTTTTTTTGTTTTTAATTTAGTTTTGTTTTTCGAGCTCAGACTGACCTGAGATTCACTGTAGTCTCAGAATGGCCTCAAACTCCCAGTGGTTCTCTTACCCCTGCCTCCCAAGTGCTAGGATTAAAGGTGTGTGCCACCAGGCTCTTCTTGACATTTCTATGAAAAGAGTGCTTTTAGTTTTTTGTGTTGTAATACTAAGTAAAAAGCATAGTTCAAGCTGGAGGATTGCTGAGTCCGAGGCCATCCTGAGACTACATACTGAATTCCATGCCAGCCTAGGCTAGAGCAAGACCTTCTGCGGGGAGACCAATATAGTTCAATGTTTCACACAGTAATATAAATTATCAAAGTGTGCTTTGTTTTACTTTCCAGAACTTGAACCTCAATTTTGTTTAAGTATATATGTTGCTTTGTAAGAAAACTAGTATTAAAAACACTTCACAGTTCACTGTCAGCTCTGGCTATTTTTAGCCAGCAGAATACACTGGTAGGACAGTTAAACCTATTTAGATATCAACCATAAAATGAAATATAGCCAAATTAAAAACAAGCTACACAGAATACTAAGTTGTTTTTAGCCAATTTTAAGGAGTTGATTCTTTTTCCTACTTCTAGTTATTAAGATATATGGAGGTCCATAATACGATAATTTTAAAATAGGAAACCTGACAAGCAGCATGCCTTTGGTTATATCTGAAGATGGCCTGGTGATGAAAACCCTATTCTTTTTTTTTTTTGGGGGGGGGGGGGTTTTCGAGATAGGGTCTCACTCTAGCCCAGGCTGACCTGGAATTCACTATGTAGTTTCAGGGTGGCCTTGAACTCATGGTGATCCTCCTACCTCTGCCTCCTGAGTGCTGGGATTAAAGGAGAGTGCCACCTGAAGACCCTGTTCTTATGCATTCTAATTTAAATACATATATTTGCAAGCAGAAAGAGAGAGAGAATGGGGACACCAGGGCCTCACTCCAGAGGCATGCACCCCTTTGTGCATCTGGTTTTACATGGGGACCTCGGGATCAAACCCAGGTAGTTAGGCTTCACAGACTTTAAAAGCCTTAACCATTGAGCCATCTCTCCAGCCCTGCATTCGAATTTAGTTTGCTTCAGACCAGCTTCTACTGGTAAGTTGTCACAAGGTATGCTGAGACCCAGATTAAAACAATGAGGCAGCACATGGCTAAGATATAAACCAGCCCCTAAACATGGTACTGCTCCTTATATTCATAACACACAAAAGGTCCATTTCCTGTGATCCACGTGTTAGAAGCAGAGCATTCATTCTCCATAATGGTCTACTAGCTGACCAAACTCTCCTGAGCAGAATACAGCTAACTGAACAGCACTGAGTAGAATGGTTCAATCACGGGCGGCAAACTGATCAATTGTATCAGATCTTTTCATTTTGAAAATATGAAATTCTGCTCCATTCAAACTTATAGGAACAGCACTGGGACAGTGGCTCAGCAATTAAAGGCTTGCTTACAAAGCCTGCCAGGCTGTTTGATTCCCCAGTACCCACATAAAGCTAGGTACACAAAGTGGTAAATTCATCTAGAGTTTGTTTGCAATGACAAGAGACACTGACAGGCCCATTCTCCATTTCCCTCTCAAATTGACTGCAGAATTACAAAACATACACTAGAACTGAATAAAGCTTCACATGACAACCAAAACCAAAAGAAATCAAAGTTAAAGAGTAACAAACATAAAATGAAGCCTCATAATTCAACTTTAGTCTTAGCAATCTTTGAAATACAGTAGCAACCATTGTCTTTGTTTCTCTCTTGCTCTACTCTAGGTATCTGTTAACTACACATTTTGTATTACTTCAAAATGTAAATGGGACAATAGAATATATAGAAATATACCCAGCCACTTTTCAAGTGCCAGTAGCCAAAATGACTCAAAACTTTCTTGACAGATATCCTGGTGGCACACACTTGTTATCCCAGCTATTTGGTAGGCAGATTCAGGAGGCTCACAAGTTCAAGGCCTACCTGGATAACCTAGGCAAGACCCTGTCTCAAATTTTCTGAGGATATAGTCCAGTAGTAAAGCATTTGCCTAACATATGTGAAGTCCTAGATGGGGAGGGGAGAATAAAATATATCTTAAAAATCATGGTAAACCAAGCAAGAAGGAACCCTTAAAGATCATCTAGTTGAAAAATATGAGGGCTGGAGAGATGGCTCAGTGATTAAAGCTCTTATCTGCAAAGCCTAATGAGAGGGTTTCCCAGCACCCAGGTAAAGCCAGATGCACAAAGTGGTGAGTGCATCTGGAGTTCATATGCAGTGGCTAGAGGCCCTGATGTGCCTATTCATATTCATTCTCATTCATTCCCCTCTCCCATTTCTAGTTATCACTTCATTTTGAAAGATGAGAGAGGCAACCAAAACAGAAACAAGTTTAATGAACAGAAGATCCTGGAGTTAACTTTTGCAAACTTACAGAGAACTTGGGACAAGGTAATCCACAAATTATATAATGCTCTTTACTAAAACAGAACCTATTACTCTGCATGTTGGCAAGAACACAGCATCTGCAGCTTAATAACTACCACATAGGAAGCAAATAGTTGCTGCTGATCACGAAATGTAGACAGTTGTGTCAAAAAACTAAAGGGGGCAAAATGATCAGCTGCATAGCCACAGCAAGGTCTAGGAGCCTGAATTTACTCAATGTAAGCCTCATTTTGCTCAATGTGACAAAATGGCATCTTTTAAGAAACAATGGAGAGCATACAGGAAGAGAATTCACACTGGCTACCTCCAAGAGGGAAAGATAGAAAATTAAGTCAGGGCTCAAAACTGCCTCACAGACTTGTCCACACACATATTCTCTGAAAAGGCATTTTTGGAGGGAGGGGGTTTTGAGTAGGCAGGCTGTAAAAGGCAGCTTTATTGTAAAAGGTTTGTTCTTGAAAACTCAGTAACTGAGCTATAATGCTTTAAAAGATTAAAAATGTGTTATAATCACTTATATGACAATCATCAAGCACACCATCAATATTACATCAGCACTCCGCTATACAGAGCTCAACTGTAAACTGGAGCAACCAATGCTTTGGGTAGTATCAAAAAAGTTATGAGTTAATATATATATAATAAGCTTACAGTGCTGTCTGGCATATTTGAAACACCACATAAATGTTGGCCATTAATGATATTTTTCAGTTAACATTATATACAGACCAATGCTAAAATACTGCTAGTGAGAAGTAAACTACCATCAAAACAAGATTATTTTAAATCAATATAGTCTTGCCTGGCAATCTTATTTCTAGAACTTCTAACCATGTGAGTGTACAAATATATACATATGATGTTCATAGTTTTCATCTATAAAACGATGACTCATGGGACTCTGCCTAACATCAGTGAGCAGGATACGGGTTATAATGCACCTGTACTGAAGTACCATACAACCAATAAAAAGTAGGACGGGTGTGGTGGCACACACCTTAAATCCCAGCACTCCTGAGGCAGAGGTAGGAGGGTTGCCTGTAAGTTTGAGGCCAACCCTGAGACTAGAGTTCTAGGTCAGCCTGGGCTAGAGGGAGACCCCACCTCAAAAAATATATATATATATATACATATATAGAGAGAGTGGGTAAGAGTCCATTTAATAAAATAAATTAAACTTGATGGCTTTGTGGGAAAAGGATAGAGATCTGGGTGTGTAACATAGGGCTACAACTTTCTCCACCCAGCTCCAAAAATTAATACACCCTGAATAAATAACCTCCTTTATGGTATAGGAGCCTGAATACAGTGGTATCTCCCAGTGTCTGGCTGAATTACATTGCCTTGAAAATACTGGAGAAATGTACAGTGGTGTTTGACAGTTGGGTTCATAAAGTGGACAGCAAATGTTCTCATAAACACATCATCCACTTAAGAGAAAACCTACAGTAACCAAAGCAGGCAACAAAGGAGTAAAGGAATAAACTTCCAGCACCAATGAATATTGTAAACTCATTGCTAAAGAAAAAAGTGAGGCTGGAGAGAATGCTGAATGGTTAAAGCACTTGCTTGCAAAGCCCAATGGCCTGGGTTCAAGCCTCTAGTTCCCACATAAAGCCAGATGCACAATGGCACATGCATCTGGAGCCTGTACAGTGCCGGGAGGCCCTGATGTGTCTATACTCACTCTATTTCAGTCTGTCTGTCTCTCTCAAATAAAGAAAGATATTTTTTCAAGACCAGGGCCCAATGGCCCAAGCCTTTAATCCCAGTAGGAGGATCACTAAATTCTAGGCCAGCCTGGGACTACAGAGAGACCGTGGGGTGGGGGTGGGGGCAACAAAGACCATAGGAACTAGTGTAAAAACTGCTCTCCAAGGCCTGGAGAGATGGTTCATGCTTTTAATCCCAGCCCTTGGAGGCTGAGGTAGAAGGATCACTGTGAGTTGGAGGCCAGCCTGGGCTATTGCGTGAACTCTAGGTCAGCCTGGAGTAGACCTAGTCTCTGTCTCAAGAAAAAAGTTCCCTATAATTTGAGGCATTTACTTATAGTACAGACGTGCCCTGTGCTAACAGGCAAACATCAAATGACATTCAGGGGAATCATGAGGCTACATAGACCCTTGTACCAGAAGCCTCCACACACCTGTAGTACGGGACACCCCAAGGCAAGCGTTCAGAACGGTGCTCACACACACTCAACACGTACCCCAGCCTGACCTCCTCCAAGAGCCATAGGTCACATCTCAGCCACATATGGCAAGCATTTTTTTTCTTTGCTACCTAGGAACTCAGAACCACGTGCTCCCAACATAAAGAAAAGAGCAGGGCTTAGATCCTGCCATGAAGGTAAGGAAAGCACAGGAGCAGCCCTACCTGACCTTTCTTCCTCCTCCAGGTGCGACACGCACACCTGAAGCCTGTCCATGACAGGGCCCGCACACTGCTTGGGGGGGGGGTGTTTGGAGGCTGTCCTGGGACGTCGCTGCACGACAGCGATGCCCCCCGGGGACCCTCCGCGGTCTAGGTCAGCAAGCGCACCGTGAGAACGCCCCCGACCCCGACCCGGAACGTCCGCCAGCCAATCACAAAGGACTTCTGCTCAACAAAACTTCAGGCTGCGCAGATGGCCGGCCTGGGTCACGAGGACGCCGCACGACGGCACGACTTTGCCATGCCGTCCATCGTTCCCGGGGTTGTTTGGGGGGGTCTTTCTAGTCCGCCACCCCGAGAGCGCGGCGTGCAGGAACGGAAAACCCGGTTTTGCTACCAACCGCTCCGGGAAAGGGAGAGGAGGGGACAAGCCCCGGCCAGCGCGGCTACTTCGTAAAGGAGGGGGAGGAAATGACGGAAGCCGGGGAGCGACCCGGAGGCGGCGGGCAAGGCAGGTCCCCGCCATGGCGGGAGCGGGCCGCGCGCGGGCGGAAGTTGGTTCGCTTCCGTCCGCTCCCCGGAGCCTTTGAATGGGCCCGAGCCGCGCTCTCCCGCCGCCCCGCCGCCGCTCTGGGGTCACGCCGCCGCCCGCCCCCGCCGTAATGCCCTTGGACGCCAGGCCTCCGCCGCCCGGCCCGGGCTGCAGGCCTCGCTCGAGACCCGAGGCCGGGCCTCACGGCCGCCGAACGCCTATCGGCGCAGGCGGGCCCCGGAGCCCCGGCGGACAAAGGCCGGGCCGTGAGCCCCGCTCGGCCGCCCGCCCGCCAACAAAGCCGCGGCCTCGCGCCCCCGCTCGCCCGCCCTTACCCCTCGGTCCCCGCACGCTTCTTGCCGGAGGGGTAGTCCTCCCCCAGGTCCAGCCGGTGCCGCTTGGACATGCTCGCGTGCCGACCACCGCTCGGAAGCAGGCGCGAAGACGGATCCGCCCGGCCGACGACCCCCGGCCCGCCCGCCGCCGCCGCCGCAACAGCCCACGCCGTGCGGCCCGAACCCGGAGCTAAAATGGCGGCGGCGACGAGGGCTGGGCCTGCGCGCGCGCTCCCGCGCCGTGCGTGCGTGCGTGCCGTACGCGCGCGCGCCGGCCGGAGGCGGGAACGCCCCGCCCTCCCTCCCTCCCGCTGCGCCATTGGCTGGATCTCTCGGCGCCCCGCCCCCGCCGGGCCGCCCGGGCTTCCTCCCAGCCCCGTGCCCGCGGGAGCCGGGCTGCCAGCGCGGGAACGCGCCCCGGGGCCATCGCACGAGGGTGCGGGCTCACCTGGGGGATCTACCCCGCCCGGGGATCCACCCCGCCGGAGTACGCGGTCTGTCAGGAATCGAACCCATGGAGATCGTGAGATCAGACACGGTGGGAAAGCGGCTGTAGCTCGAGCACTTTAATTGCCAACAGCCAATGAGGTGAGGACGTGTTAACAGTGCCATGACCCGTCCAGCGCAGAAAACGTGGACCCAAACTAGACGTTTTTACTGCATGCGGTTCAGAAAACTGCCAGTAAAAAAAAAAAAAATCACTTTATTTTGCCTCTTTTCTCTGTGTTTATGTGTGTACATATTATGCGCGTTCACAGGGTTAGCCCTACCTCTGTCCTCTTTTCGAATGTTTTTTAAAAATAGTTTTATTTACTTACTTGCAAGCAGAGAAAGGTAGAAGAGAGACAGAGAGAACGGGTGCATCAGGGCCTCCAGCCGCTGCAAACAGACCACAGGTGCATGTGCCACCCTGCACATCTGGCCTTACATGGGTCTAGGGAATCGAACTTACGTCATTAGCCTTAACTGCCGGGCCATCTCTCCAGTCCCTCAAGTATTCTTATTTATTTATTTATTTGAGAGAGCAAAAGAGGGAGAGAGTGAGTATGGGTGGGTGCTCCATAGTTGGTTGGTTTTCCAGGTAGGGTCTCACTCAAGCCCAGGCTGGCCTACTGCAGCTCTGCCTCCGGTGCCTTGGGAGATTTGTGGATCCCTCCTCCTACAGCCTACCTACTGGCTCAGGGGCACTCGGGCCTAGAGAAGCAAGAGAAAGAGGTCCATGGACCAACCCAAAGAGAGCAATCTCTATCTCTTCGTGTCCTAGCTGTGCTGGGCAGCCCTCTCTAGTTCTTTAGATTCTCACAACCATGGTCTCCAGATTAAAGACAACAGAAACGTTGCTAAGAGTAATGATAGCCTTTATTTTTGTGATAAATCCACATTCCAAAGTCATTACAAAGAAGAGTATTATTCAGTTTTTTTTTTTTGTTTGTTTGTTTGTTTTGAGGTAGGGTCTCCTTCTAGCGCAGGCTGGCCTGAATGCACTATGTAGTCTCAGGGTGGCTTCAAATGCATGGCGATCCTCCTACCTCTGCCTCCTGAGTGCTGGGCCACAGGTATGCGCCACCATGCCTGGCTTACAAATAATTTTTTTTTAAGTGAAGTGACGCTTGAAACATCCATGGGGGTTGAGGAGATAGCTTAGTGGTGAAAGGTACCTGCTTGCCAAATCCTACTAGCCTGGGTTTAATTCCTCTATAAAACTGGACAGGCATTTGTTTGCTGTAACAACAGAACCTGGCACGCGCACACACACACACACACACACACACACACACACACACATCTATAATTAGTTAATTCTTAAAAAATCCAATGTGACTTCCTCCTATATGTGCATTAAAAACGTATTGGCAGGGCTGGAGAGATTGTCCAATGATTAAGGCACTTACCTGAAAAGCCCAAGGACCCAGGTTCCATTCTCCAGTACCCACTTAAAGCCAGATGCACAAGGTGGCACATGCATCTGGAGTTTGCAGTGGCTGGAGGCCCTGGTGTGCGCATTCTCTCTCTGTCTCTTTCTGACTTAGTCACTCTCAAGTAAATAAATAAATATTTTAAATATGTATATTGGGGCTGGGCGTGGTGGTGCACACGTTTAGTCCCAGCACTCGGGAGGCAGGATCACCATGAGTTGAGGCCAGCCGGAGACTACATAGTGAATTCCAAGGTCAGCCTGGGCTAGAGTAAGACCCTACCTCAAAAAAAAAATATATATATATGTATATATATACATATATATATATTTAGAGAGAGAGACTTAGAAAGAGCAATAAATAAGGAAAAAATGAAAAAAAGAAAAAAACACACACAAAACATTGGCTTTTGTCAGAGATCTTGATGTGCAATCCTATTACCTGAAAATGAATTTCCAACTGATGTCGTCTACCTTTTTTTATAAATGAGGAAATCAGAGCCCTGGAGTCATGGCCACATTTACATAGCCAGCTCATATCCAAGTCAGAACCAAAATCTAGATTTCACTTCATCTATTCCAGTATCAAACTCCAGTCCCCAGCTTGAGAGCTGCTACCAAGTGCTCTACAAATGTAGAGAGATGACCAGGATGTAGCTTTGTGGTAGAATGCCTACTGAAGGCCCTGGGTTTGATCCCCAAACAACAACAACAACAATTATAATGAAAGAGACGAAGAAGCCATTCACTCTTATAAGTGTGCAAAGAGACTCGGTAAAGGAGCTATACTCCAAGTTGATGAGATTTTTCTTTTAGGCCTAAAGAATAGCTAATTAACCAATCAGTATGCTAACCTGAACAGCTGAAATAAGCTCATAGATACCAAAGGACAGTGGCCATCCAGGAATCAAGAATAAGGTGGGGGGAGGCTGGAGAGATGGCTTAGTGGTTAAGGCATTTGCCTACAAAGCAGAAGGACCCAAGTTCAATTCCCTAGCACCCACATAAAGCCAGATGCACAAGGTGACATGTGTCTGGAGTTCATAGGCCATTCTCTCTCTCTCTCTCTCTCTCTCTCTCTCTCTCTCATAAATAAATAAATAAAATACTAATAAAAAAAAAACAAAAACAAGGGACAGGGGTCCGTAGGCTACTGGATGGTCCTTGGGAGGAAAGGCAGAGTTCTAAGTATAAATAACCCATACCAGAATTTTAGACATAGTTATTCCTAAAGTAGAGACTTACCCACCAGGTGTTCTACCACTTTCTGGAAATGTTTCCAGAACTATTCTTTTGCCTTTATAAGACAAGCCTCTGATCTATTATTGATTTGTTCTTCAATGAGGATTGTCATCTGGATGGAATGTCTTATGCTGTTCACCAGCTCTGGGTCTCAAACCAAAGGTGTCTCCAAACCACAACTAATGACCTGCACGAACCAGACACTGCTTTTTGAACATGGGAGCCTATCTCTGCTGAAAGTTTGACTCATGTACAAGTGAGGAACCTGGTGGCCACAGAAGCTGAGAATTGTGGCCCAGAGCGTAGTTTTGGGATTCAGCCCAGAGAGTGTGAGCACTTAGCTGTTGTGCTGAGAGGCTGCTGATCCACAGATATTCTCATGCTACATTATTCTCCCTAGGGTCTGGTTACTCACAATGAATTATTTTGATCTGAAGACCTCAGAATAAGCTGGCAAATTTCGCCATTGACCAAGTGAAGAACTAATCTATGGAATTCTCACTGGACACATCAGAAGTGAGAGGACTTGATTTCAGTCTTAACTCCAGAGCCACACTATTAATCATTACACTATTGCAGTTTTTGCATGACATTTCCTGGGGAGACTGTTCACCCCAGATGGAGAGAGCACCAACAGATCTTTCCAAATCCATCTTGGTGGACCAATGAGTTTATGGGAGTTACTGACAGAACCATGGATAACTCAGAGGCAGCTCTATCATTGGGAAGTCTCCTGATTAACCATCGAAGAGGCCCACCACAATATGGAGGACTCATGAAAAGCTGTACTACTAAAGATTTCTGCTCCTGGAACTGAGAGGAAAGCTAATCCTGTCCTGGCAAATCCTCATCGTACTGGGAAGTGCTGTGGGAACTACTGGGTGATAATGGTCACTAACAGCATGAATAAGCAGGAGACCCCGCAAGCTTCGCAATCAAAGAGCCGGACAACTACACATTTGTGCAATAGTGGGACAGAGCCTTTGTGGGTAACCGACTGCCCCCTGATTGGACATGAGGCCCACTCAGTGGGAAAGAACTCGTAACTGGTACTGGGAACCAACTCAACACTCCATAAGCAGGAAACTGACATAACCAGCAAGAAGCCCCCATTTCTCTCTGGACAAGTAGAGTGGATATCCACATCAAAATGCCTCTCAAACTTCTATGCACATCCCCCTTAATCAAAGCTGTTCTCACCCCTGGTTAGAAAACCTGTTTTATTTCATAGATGGCAGAGAATACCGGGGAGATCCAAGTTCCATCAATACAAGAAGACACAGCTGACTGCTCAGCACAGCTGCGCCACCTCTACCACATTGACCAGGGGCCAAGAGAAACTGCAGAGGAAGCAGCAACATGAGTACTGCTCCCAATGCTAGCCTGACAACCGCCTCCAGGAAAAAAGAAACAAACACTGGCCAACCCAACATCACAGCAGAAATACAAAGGATACAGAGAACTCAACACTAAAAATAAACGTCTAAGGCACCCAACAAGTCTCACGGACTATTTGCAGAAGAGGTGGAGGGAAGTGCGTAAGAGCTTCAGGGCTGGTAGAAATAACCCTGAAGCACAGCCCTCCCCCAGACTAACAGAGGTCCTAATTACTCCACATTGAATACCAAGTACCCTAGTGAGAAGGACCCTCAGGGAAATGGGGATGGGAGAGAGAGGATATAAAACTATATACCCCATGTAAATACATAAATAAATGTTTTGTTTTGTTTTTAAAACAGTCCCACTTCTGCCAATTGTTGACCTCTTTGTAACCTTGGGGAGAAGGAGGGTCTCTTGAGAATCTCATGAAGGCTCCTAATCTTTGTGAAGACGCCTGAGCCCCAGGGCCATGTGAGCCTTCTCCTTCACTCCAGGATGAAGGAAGCTCCAGTGAGTGACTCTTTTCTGTACTGGAACTTAATCTAGGGCTTTGTTCATGCTAAGCAAGTGCCCTGTCAATGAACTATGTCCCCAGTTTAATTAGGACTTTTTATTTTGAGACAACGTTACACTAAATTGCCTAGGCTGGCCTTGAACTCACTAGGTGTGGTGGCTTGAGTCAGAAGTCCCCATAAACTCCTGTGTTTTGAATGGTTGGTCATCAGCTGGAGGCAATTTGGGAGGTGGAGCCTTGCTGGAGGAAGTGTGTTGTTGGGGTGGACTTAGGGGTATTAGAACCAGTTCCACCTTGCCGGAACACTTGCTGCTCGTTTCCACCAGCTGTGGCAGAGGCGATGTCTCTGTTCTTGCCATGCTTTCCCCCTGCCATCATGAAGCTTCCCCCTTGAGACTGTAAGCCAAAATAAAAACCTGTTCTTCCATCAGCTGCTTTTGAAAGTTGGTCATTTTGCCCCAGCAAAGCAAAGGTAACTATAACAGTAGGGAAGCCCAGACAAGCCATAAATTTGCTATCCTTCTACTTGGAAGCTGATTATAGTCTTGCACCACCAGGCTGGAGTAGCATCTGGAATTCTTACTGAAGTTTCATTATATAGTTATGATTGACTCTATCACTGTGACAGGTTAGGGTGACTGGGACCCCCCCCCAAAGATAACCAGGAGTGACCTTGGATTTGTGCTTGCAGGCAGGCTCCATTTGTCTCATGCCTGACCCCCTCCCCTTGAGTGGGAGGTATCTCTTACTAGAGTTCAAACCTAATCCTAAAACTGATTGGTCAAAGATAGACCAACCAGCTGTCTCTCTGGCTCACCTGGCCCAGAGCAGGTTGTGGTGAGGGGGCTGGGGAGGGGTCTTTGCAATGTGAGCCTTTTTTCCTCATGATGGAGCCCTCATACATCTTCCCTTTTTTCCCTTGCTGGGCTGGCCAGCATAGATCTTATAGATATGTGGCTGTCGTAGTCAGCCACACGCTGCTGGGATGAATCTCCAAACCAGGCACAGTTTTGGGAGGAAAGGATTTATTAAAGTAACAGATCCAGGGGAACTTTTATAATGAAGAAAAAGTCTAGCCCCCTTTCACAGATCCAAGCAGAGAGAAAAACCCAGCACCACCACTCAAGCAGGCACACCCCAACTCTAACCTGGCAAAACAGCAGGACCACCAGACTTGAGTTCTGACTGCTCTTTACATATGTATCACTGGAATGTTACATCCACCTTAGAAATACCCTAGGAGGCCAGGCCAAGGTGACACCTTCAGCCAGGAGGCTGGAGACAAATCTTTAATACACTTTTGAATCTATTAGGGGACATTCAGTCAAATTACCACAATGCCTAAAACCTCCCCCATGTGCTCTCTCCTCACTAGTGGCTGGAGATCTCATTTCTTTTTAAGTAAATTCTCCCACTATACTTTATCCTCTGGTGGTTTATAATTTTCATTCCTTAATTTTATAGAACAAGAATCTGGGTACTTTTAAGTTTTGAGGTACATTGGATTTAGCTGGGAACCCCAACTCTCTGGAAACCCCAGCTCCCCCATTATATCACCAGCCCAAGACTGACTGAATTTCCCTTCCTTCTCCCCTCCTTCAAGGTCAGGAGGATGAGCCGAAGTGTGTCATAAAGTCCCAACTATTCAGTCACATGGTTGGTCTCTGACCTAACTAGCCCTCACCCTGAGTCATTCAGGTGGGATCAAAGTGTCCACCATAAAAAGCATGGATATTTTTATCACTCGGGACACTATAAGAGTTGAGATGTTAACTCCCACGACCCAGGGAGAATGGCCAGTCAAAGCATTACACAGACGTTTCCCTCTCTGATCCTATCTTCCCCTCTTCACAGTGGTATCTATCCAGAGTATACATCTTAATAATCTTCCTGAACACTCCCTTTGATTCAGAGTGTACTTTCCATGGAAGCCAATAGAAAAGTGTTAGAAGCCAGTCGTGGTGGCACA